>WJFA01000321.1:0-44360 GCA_009870155.1 Pseudobourletiella spinata
TACAATATTTAAAGTATCGATAGGTAAATTACTCGGATCATTGACATTTGCACAGGTAAGCGATGCTGGCACCGCTACACTGGATCAGTTGGACCTGGGTGAGTGGTCATCTGGGTCAATGTGGCCTGTGGGTGAGTAATACAGGGTATGAGTTGCATCTGGACGACCGTTCGTCTGGGCCAATTTGGCCTGGGCGAGTAAAATAGGGTGTGACTTACACCTGGTCGACTGATCCTCTGGGTCATTTACCTGGGCGTGTAGCCCCAGACCCGAGGGTCCACTGAGCTACACACATATTAATTATTTTAGTCTATTGTGGATTTCCAAACTGCACTTGATTAAGGCCACAGGTGTTTTGCTTCACCTCCTTCCACTCTTAGAAATCGCTGTCTGTAGTCCAGCTACAAGGTGCACGGAATAGGTTTCATTAGTGTAAAAAGTGGGGTTTCTCCGATGTTCCAGGACGATCGTAAAATTACAATCGGATTTCAATTTGCTTGGTAAGTCTCATCTAATCTTCATTTAAGATGAGTGAGGTACAAATTAGGAATGCACAATGCTGATGCGGAGTACCGCATCGCATACGGGTGCGATACTTTGGGATTCTTGCATTTGCATCATCCTCATGATAATTGAACTATTTTATTCAAACAAATTATCATTTCAAGAAAATAGTGATACTGTCAATATGTGGAAGCTTAAAGAGTGTACCACTTCGTCGCTGGAAAAGTTTACCTTTCTCCTAAAGTTTGTGGAGGGATACAACAGCAGTCAGAAAATGAAATTGTCATTTTAAGTTTTTTGAATAAAATGATTCAATTAATGCACGCCCGGAGACAATGACTTGCAAGCGAGTCGACCGTTGACGGGATAAGACACAATATTTATTAGTAGACAATTTCCTTCAACTTAACATTTTATCTTTACAGCCCGTATTTATATTAGAAATTATGTCATGGTCAGTAAATATTTTTAGCTGTAGTCAGCTTGCCAAGTAGTAGTGTGCTGACTTGAATGTTCTTATGATTATGTCCCTTTTCCTGAGTTAGCCAGCTTGCTTGCTTGCTAAGCAACAACCTGGCTCATCATTTTTAACATACGAGCAAGGGCAGGACGGAACATCCTCCTCTGCTTAGAATTTTCACAGCAAAAAGAAAATAACGTAGTATTTGTCTGAGTGTAGTAACTTTAGTGTAAGTAGTGAATGATTTAATGAGTTTGTGTATGTGTGATTGCGTCCCTATTTCTAAGAACCCTATTATGTTATTATTATTACCTCCATTTTTTTCTGTCCCTAAATGCTGTGTTGATTACTGTTGTTAGTGTTGTTTCTGGACAGGTGCACTCGTGCTATTCCCCGCCGTCCTCTCCCTCGTACTGGGATCGCTTTGGGGGGAAGGTCAGCCAGAGTTTGCAGAGGGTCGTTCGAAGGTCGGAAGACCGAACTAAGCCGTTGCTCATAATGGTAGTGGGGTGAGATGCTGAACGTGCTGAGCATTCGTTCTTCGTGTTCTTCGGTTGAGCTGGCTTCCCTCGCGGTGTACGGGGGGATCCTCTGGTTCGGATCGGTGGCTTTTCGTGGACGCTGATGCCACGCGCTAGGATGTTGATGCGGGTCTTGCTAAAACCCTGAACGGACGGCCCATGGTGTAATTGTCCGGATTAAATACGGGATGTAAGTGGGAAGGTGTAAACCACTTGCGGGTGTTTAACAAGGGTTCATGGGCTTACGTTAGTTCGACGTTAACGGGGTCTCCTCGGCAGTTCCCGGTATATGCGGGTGCGGAAGAGACGCTGCACCAACCAGTGATGATAGGGAGACTGGCGGGATCCCTTGGAGCCCCGCCCCGGAGAACGTGCGCGGTTTCCATTCTCCAAGTATTTGGCTGGAAAAACGTGAATCCTTGAGTGGCGTCCAGGATTGTTTGTAGGACCTAGGCTGTTGAGGGGGCCAGGTATGGGATGAGTGATCGAAGTGTGTTCTGGCGGTCCCATAGGAGGGCAGTATAGGCTTTCCGTAGGTCCGAGTTTATTACACTGATCTCCGCATCTGTGGCTTCGCCCGGGACGTGGGTCTCCACAGTAAGGATGGACACTTTCGATTCCGTGCCCTCTTGTACGTAGTATTGGGGGCCGTAATGTACATTTTTGTGAAAATCGTGCAATAGGAGAAGTTATCGAACGTAGACGTGAGTGGGCTCTCTACGAATCGGAAGAATTGTTTGATCGCATTTAGGATCTTTTCTGAAAGAATCTTGTTTGTGTTGAGTTCTCTATGGACTCGATTCATTTTGTAGATTTTTACGCCGAGCCAAATGAAAACCCCAAGGGTCAGTGCAAAGAAGAGGATTTTCACTCCAATAAGTCCTTTAGTGAAGATGTGCAGGCCGTGGTCGCATTCTAATATATATATTAGGCATGGCGGCCCTTGCTCTTGGAAAGAAAGGGAGAATAGAGAGGGGTTTGGCAAAACGAGCTCCAAGGAAGAGTATTGCGAGAGTGAGTTCCACAGAGGTTCCACACAATCATCACGTATGATGTAGTTCTTTCTGCTGTGCGTACTACGGCAGGTGTGTGGGTTAATCTCTGCATTTCTAACACAGATATATTAATATAGGGGATTTCTCTTGTCCTAAAAGGATTGAGAATTTCCATTAAATTCTCGTGGGGTAGTGGATTCAGGAAATTTGGTCGTACGGATATGGGTGGGTAGTTCACATCAGTCAATGCTGACGGGATATGGACTCCGAATTTTGGGGTTGAAGTTGTTGTAGTAGTACAGGGTACTGGAGGTGCTATTTCCATTTGGTCCCATGGTACACGGCACACTTGCACGGGAGATCCACAATTACAGTTCCGACTTTGGTTTCAGGAATGCGGTGTGATGTGAGTAATCAGTACCTGATTTTGTAGACTATCACGAAAATTCATAGGGCAGACTATTTCCAGTGCACGACCGCTTGATCCTCGGAATTGAGCATCGGCGCATTGTGTGCATAGTTGAGGGTCATGTGGGTGTTCAGTGATGTAACAAATGTCAGATGTACAGTCGGAGTTTGGGAAACCATGAACTGGGACAACTTTTTGCTCACTGGCTGCGATGAAGGTGGGGCTGTTCATGATAGAACAGACGGCATCATTGTACACGACTGGGATCGCATTTACTTTAAAAAGTCTCCAAGTGTCAACAGTACGTACAATGGGAACACTGATTTTGACGAAAAAAAATTCTGGGGAATATACACATTCGGTGAGCGGGAATTTATAGCATTCGTAAGGATCACGGGCTGGGATTGCGAGCCGGTGGTCTTGATTTGCCAAATCCAGGTGAAGTCTTTCAAGTCTATGCTGTAATTATTTTGGGCCAATGAGAGTAATTGGAATTCTTCTGTTGTGACAGGTGGCTTTGACGTCCTGAACGTGGATGATTTCCGTATTCCAGGCTTCGATGGTCTGAAGGCTTAGAATTAGCTGGGACAGGTGAGTTGTATTGCCGCCCATGCGGTCAAGTTCTGTACTCAGGTTGCGTTCGTATTGCAAGGTGAAATTGAATGTTGATTGAACATGCCTGAGATTTTGGGCTGTTTTGGAGGAAAGGTTAAAAAGTCCCTGTTCCAAGTTAATGAGGTCCTGATGTTCATTGATTATGCTGGATTTAAGGGTATTGAGGTAATCGGTGATGCCTTCTTGGGTTTTATCGGTGGTCAAAAACGTAGAATGGAATACGACACCACAAAAGAATTCAGCCGCTCTCCCAATGAGGTCCGGGACTCCGTAGAATCGGCGAACACGGCGGGAAGTACCGTTGGGTGGGGTGCGACGGGTTGAGAAGAAAAGGCTGTCGGCGACGTCGGGGAGGTGGACCCTCTGGTGAAATTGGATAACGTCGATGGCGACAGCGTATCTACATACTGGATTGGTGGTTCCCATGGCTGGCTCTCGGCATTTGATAGCCATGTGTTTTGGTGGTTCAAGATTGAAGGCGAAGGAGTAAATAACGGGGATGCTTGCTGTGGAGACAACTGGTTTGAACAATGGTGTCATAATGCTGCCGGTGGAGACCCGGAAGATAGGTTGTGGATTTTCTTCAATGTTCGGGCTCACCTGAGCATAGGTGAGTGTGATGATTAGACACACCTGTAATAAATGTAAAATTGGGACGGTTAGTCATGAATTCAATTTCAGGGGTGGTTTAGGGGAACGGGTCAATCGACACAAATGTGAGGGGGTTTGATTGTCTTCTAATGGGTTTGCTGCTGATTTATTTGTGTGATTTCAGGTCGTTGGGGATCTTCAGGTGACTGTGGATTTTGAGTATCGTGTATATTTGTGGGGGATCGAGTTGTGGAGTTGTATGCTGATGGTAATCCTTCAATCGGCTGATGTGGACTCGCTGTGGACCGTTATGGGAAGTAAGTGGTTGACATCGGAAGACTAGATAATTTTTGGGGGAGCGTTTTTTGATGACGTAAGATCCAATGTATTTTGGAGTTAATTTGGATTATTCGTCTTTCCTGATATTTGGGAAGTATACTAGTACAAGATCACCGTACTTGTATTCCTTATTTGTGTGACAAGTGTCGTAATTGGCTTTTTGCTTTTGCTGTTGATTTTTCAGCTTCTTGAGCGCCATTTTTCGTGCCTTGTGTAAGTGTTGGAGGTAACCCGCTGCGTCGGGGTTGACTTGAGTTGTGACGAGGTCAATCTCTGCTGGCTGTTTTGGATTGCGCCCAAACATGAGAAATGCTGGTGGGAATCCTGTTGATGACTGCAAAGAGGTGTTGTAGGCGAATACTACACTTTGTAGTGCTCGTGTTCAATTGCTATGATCTTCACTGGTGTAAGCCATGAGTGATTTTTGAATAATTCCGTTTGCTTTTTCAACAGCACCGTTCGCTTGGGAATGATAAGGTGTTGTGTACACCTTACAAACACCTTAAAACTGTATAAGGTGTTGGAAGAATTCAGCGGTGAAGGTGGTACCGTTGTCCGTGATCAAACGTTCTGGTAGTCCAATTTTGAGGAAGATGTCATCGATGATGAAACGAGCTGCGGCTAAGGCGGTGGTGTTGCGTAGTGGTGTCGCTATAAAATACCTTATGGCGTATTCAATGGCGATGTACATGTGACCACTGCTGGAGGCTTTGGGCAATGGCCCTAGTATATCTAGGCCAATGTATTGGATCACTCTAGTAGAAGTTTTTGGAACAAGCTTGGCTGATGGACGATAATTCCTGGGTTGATGTAGTTGGCAAATATGGCGGGATCGAATGTAATCTTGGATCTTTTTGGTCATTCGTTTCCAGAAGAAATGCTGCTTGATACGTTGCGTGGTTTTCAACATTCCGTGGTGACCGGCTGTCGTGGAATCATGGAACTCGTGAAGGAATTCTTGTTTGAGGGATGAGGGCAGGAGAACACGGTCGCCGCTTGGGTCTCGATGAATGATGATACCATTTTTGTTGCTGAATTGCTTGGATTTTTCACTGTTGAAGAGCTCGAAAATTTGTGGAGATTCCGCAAATTGGCGTTCCCGGATGGAGTCTTGAGTTAGTCCCGCAATGGAAAAGAGTGGGAGGGAATACTCGTCGCAGGATGATTCTTCGTATGGTGTGGGATTCTTCCAATCGTGAGGCATTCGGCTGAGGCAGTCTGGTTCGATGTTGTTTCGGCCGCTACGGTGGATGATGTTGAAGTCAAGGGCCTGTAATTTGAGGCTCCATCGATGCAATCGAGAAGTACTTAAATTTTTTTTGCAGATTTGAGGAAAAAATGCTGTGGTTCTCACTAATAATTGTGAATTTTGTTTCAAATAGGTGGTGCCTGAATTTATCAACCGACCAGACAACTGCAAGAAGTTCTTTTTCGCTCGTAGTATAGTTGCCACTTGCGGTCCGACTCTTGTAGAGTTTATAGAGATAGAGACGCATATTCAAGTACGCAATGTCTGCCTTGTTGTAATTGTAATAGTAGTGCACCTACTGCATAGTCTCAAGCGTCAGTTTCTAGGGAGATAGGGCTGCCTGTTTTGAAGAATGCTAGGAGTGGTGATGATTTTAGGTTCTCTTTTAATGTGTTCCAGGCCTGTTGTTGTTCTGGGCCCCATACGAATTTTGTATCTTGGTGTAGGAGTTGTGTGAGTGGCTTTGTAATGCGGGCATAATTTGGTGCGAAGCTACGGTAGAGTCATGTGATACCGAGTACGGATCTTCTTTGACGTTCTTGGGGATAGGCAGATATTTGATGGCCTAGATCTTGCGTGGGTCGCACGAGATTCCTTCGGCGGACACAACGTATCCTAGGATGGTCATGGATGGGTAGGCGATTTAGCACTTAGATGGTTTCAGTGTGAGGTTGAGATCCTATACCTTGTAGAGATGTTCTGAGAACGTAGCACTGGCGATAAAGATGTCATCTAGATATTGACTGATTGTGATTTTCTTGAGATCTTTGAATTGGGATCGGCCGAATTTAGAGAAGGCCTGAACGGCGGTGGAGATCCCAAATGGCAAGTATACGTATGTGGAGTAGGTTGAGGCTATGGTAGCCAGCCAACATGTCCAAATTGGTGAAGCATTTTGCGCCGGTAAAGGATTGAAGTAGCTGCGTGATGCGCGGTGATGGGGTGACGACTGGTTCCAGAATTTTTTTTCAATTTGCTATAGTTAACGGCCAGACGGTACGCCTTTTCGCATGTGCCTCCGTCTTTCTTTTTTACTAGAAGAGCGGCGCTGCTCCAGGGTGACGTGCAAGGGTGAATGAAACCTGCATCCAGCAATTTATCGACTTCTGCATGCATAATTTCGGTTTCTTTGGGTCCTTCTGGGAAGAAGGCGGACGCGATTGGTTTCTGGTCAGTAGTTGGGATTGTATATAAGAATTTGTCAGTTTTGTGTTTGCCTAGTTCTTTGAGGTTATAAGCGAATAATTCCCGAAATTCTGAGATGAGTTTTTAATTTGCTGTCGCTCTGTGTGGGTTAAATGTGTGCTAATGTCGATCTGCTGGAATTCTTCGGTCAACTCTCTTTTAGCAGGCACCATCTTCGAATTCGATGGCGAATACACGAAAGGCGTGTGGTGGTGGATTGAAGGATATGCCGGATTGAAGATGGAGTGAAAATGTGTAGTGCGTTGCTGTTTGTATTGCGCGTTGTGGATAGGCCGCAATGCCGTCATCGGTGAATTCAATCGTGTGGTTAACGTTATTAATTTTGATTCCCCGATCGTGGAGGAAATCGTTACCAAGGATAAGGTCAGCCGAATCATAAAAATTGGTGACAAGGATAGGAGTTTCTCGTTGGAAATGTACTGGTAGTGTGACAGTCCCTTGAATTTTTAATGGAGTGTCACTAACAGAGAGGACTGGGGATCCGTCTTGGAGACTCCGGATAGAGTAGTTTGGGATTTTGGCTAGGATTTTGGGTTTGATAAAACTGACTGATTCTCCTGTGTCTAGTAGGGCAGAGGTGATGATTGTGCTGACATAAACTGTGACATGACCTATGCCATTATAAGGGATTGCGTTGATTTCCAAATGGTCGAATGGGTTAGAGTCTGGTGTTGGTTCAATGGTTGACACAGATTGAGGAGTCGGAGTGGGGGATCTGGATTGATGGTGTCGAGGTCGGTCGGCGAATCGAACTCGATTAGAGGAAGTTGATCGGTCTCGGCGTCCAGGTGAACGCGATGAGTTCCGTGATCGATTTTGGAATATTCCTCTGTTGTAGTCACGTTGATTGCATGCTGACGTATTCCTTCCATAACTGGAGTTGTTCCGGTATGGATTTGTTGAACCGTTGTTGCGACAATTGTTGGATGGGAAACGATAATAGTTTGAGGATTGGCCGCGAGGGTAGTTGCGTTGCTGTGCAAAGCTGCGTCGTTGGTAGTCGAAGCTTCGTCCTCGGCCGCGAGGTGTGTACGTTGGACTATAATTTGACTGAAGAGTGGCAATTAGTTGTTGAGCTTTCACTTGTTTCTTCAAACGCTGGACCTCCTCGGTCTGTGGAGATGGTAGCTGGTCGGCGGCAGACACATGTAGATTCTGAAGACCTAGAATAGCCGTCAACTTCTCCTGTTCAAGGAGAAAGTTAAGGACATCCGCTGGATCTCTAGGTTTTTGATTGTAAACTTGGGTTGCGAGTTCAGGGCTGAGTCCTTTCAGTATATGGCGGATAATTTTTGGTCTATCCTTAATACTTGCTTGAGATGTAAGGCGGATGATGTCGGAGTAGTAGGACTCAAAGTTTTCACCGGGGACTTTCTGTCGGTTATGTAGAGAGTTTTTTGCGGTTTCCTCAGTGAATTGGCGCTTATGATGTGCTTCCAATTGCTGCTGAAAATCTTTCCAATCGGTGAAAGCAGAGTTCATGAACCAGAGTTTTGCTGGTCCTTCGAGGTACATGGAAACAGACGCCATCTTTGTAGCGTCGTCCCACTTGAGCTGAGTTGCTAGGGTGGCGAATTTCTGGAGAACTTCAGTGACAGCAATAGGATCGCCTGTTCCTGGGGTGTAGGCTAGTTGCCCTGGGATAAAGGACAATGCCATGATGGGGTCAATGTGAGACTGTGTCGTCATGGTCGATGGTGGGGCAGCGGTAGTAGTTTGAGAAGCGCTAGGTCGGGTTTTAGTTGTAAACGTGGTAAAAATAAGTGTGGATTTGGTGAAGGGAAATGCTGTGTAGCTGGATTCGAAACGGTGGTAGGAATATAAGTAGCGGAATGAGTGGTTGCTATAGTAGTAGTTACAGTAGTAGATGTTGCTTTAGCAGTTGTTCGGGGTGTTGTTGTAGGGAAGGTAAATAAGTTGTCGGAGATTATGGGGTTGGTATACATAAGTGTAGGAGAATGTATGACGATTGTGCTTGTTGTAACGGTTGAAGGTGTGTGGTTGGATTGGGAGGTGTGTACTTGGTGGGAGGTGAACGGAGAAGGGTAGTAGATGCGGAAAAAGGTGCGGGAATTGTTACTTGAGGTGTAGTGACGACAGGTGAACTTGTGCGAGCTATGACGACGGTAGTTGTTGAGGGCGAGAAAAGTGATGGAATATAGTTTTTGAAGTGGAATGTCCTATGAGGAGAATTTGGGGCGTCGGGGGAAGTGGGTGCTGATGCAGAAGCACGTGATGGAGTCTGGGTTGGTCCGAATGAGATGTCGGGAGATGGGGAACGATGACGCGGCTGTAGCTGTCCTCTTGTTTCTGGGTGACGAAGATTCAGAACGGTTGAAGCCCTTGTTGTTGGTATCTGTGATGGTTTCTTCTTCTTTGCCTTCTGTTGCTGCTGAATTATTGCTGCTTTGTCGGGTGTGAGGACCTCCTTTTGTTTACATAGTTGCGTGCGATGTGTCGACATGTCAAGGTACGAAGGGACTATGCTCTCCTACCTACGTAGCTAACCCAGCTCCTGGCCAGTTGAACTGGGATCTTGGCTTTCAGTGTAGTGTAGCGGGAGTAATAGAAACAACGACGTACCTGTATTAGGTGACGGAAGGTCGGTTGAACTATTACGGAGTTGAGGATTCGGTGTGGAGGGGTAATGTATTAAAGTTTACGGAAGAACGGAGGTAGTTCGGTCTGCTATGTAGTGAATGGGCAGCGTTGAAGGTGGAGTTGAGCTAAACAGTTTGATTTGGTCGCGACGTCTTCGGTCCAGGCTCGGACTTAGACTCGGGGATGAGACTGTTCGGTCCGGATTGAGAACGGTCGAGCCCCCACTTTTATGATGCACGCCCGGAGACAATGACTTCCAAGCGAGTCGACCGTTGACGGGATAAGACAATCTTTATTTGTAGACAATAATTGTCTAGGAAATTATTTCCTTCAACTGAACATTTCATCTTTACAACCCGTATTTATATTAGAAATTATGTCATTGTAAGCATATATTTTTAGCTGTAGTCAGCATGCCACGTAGTGGTGTGCTGACTTGAATATTTTTATGATTATTCCCCTTTTCCTGATTTAGCCAGCTTGCTTGCTTTGCAACAAGCTGGCTCATCATTTTTAACATACGAGCAAGGGCAGGACGGAACACAATTATCATTTCATGACCCTAAAATTTGACCCACCCTCATGGAATAACGCACTTTCGCTGCCACAGCAGTCCATATGCCTCTAGTGTTAAAATACCGTACCGAATTTTTCGGAGGTCATATCTTTGGTAATTATTGGCCGATTTCGACAAGTCGAATATCAGATAAATTTTCAAAGACTCATCTTTCAAATATACCCAAAAGCATTACTTTGCATTGAATGGTTTAAGTTATTAGGGAAAAAGTTGTACACATCATTCAGGTACACCGTGTATAGTGCAAAAATAATTCACAGTTCATCTTTTAAAGCAAAAATATCCATTTAAAAATATAGCATGCCCCCTCCAACACCTAACAGTGCGGAAACAATAGAAGACAGGCGCTATTTCTCTACCATATTCTAATTTTTATGATGTGGAGTTTGTAACGTCAGTGTTTTGAAAACTTACATTGAAAAATAAGAATAAGAAATACACGTATTTTTTATGCGCCATTGACCAGCTTAAGAATTAGTATTTGTCGTGGACCAGGTTAAGCATTTGTATTTGCCATTTATACGGACAAAGTATTCGCAAAAAATTGCACCGGTACCATGAAAAACTTCATTGAAAAATCCGAACAAATGCGAGTATTTCTGTGTTTGCAACTATTTTGGAAACAATTTAGCTGCTTTCTACTACGCCGCTACAACTAAAAAAATGACACTGAGATCATTTAGTTTTAATGCAATAGCAACAAAAGTTTAAACATTTCAGAGCCAGTGAGAAACTCTCAACTGAGAAACAGACTCTCACTTGTTTGGTTTCGTTGCTGTGTTAGTTTTCGTTACGATTTCACCCGCCCCCAGAGATACCATTATAAACCGTATTAACTTAATTGTCCAATCTGTGCTACGGGACATGTGGAAACCTTCACACGCCAGTGTGATCCACTACATCCCGTGAGTAGGCAACTATGGATGGGGAATTTTCTGGAGGAATATAACATGCTTACAAGCAGAATTATGGCGTAAACCTTTTCCGAAAACTAGTTAAAAAATTCACGAGTGCGAATGCAGGTAAGTTAAATAACTAGATAATCAAGCTTGAGGTGTTTTGGATGGTCTGAATTACTGGAAGCGTGTAGAGTTATCCACAACAGCTGCTTTGATGTTAGAGATACTAAGATGCTAAAAATAGTAAAATAGGCCCGAACGTTGAAAAAGAATCTCGAATACAAATTGAGTTGAACAGATTGAATTGAATTGAAAACAAACCCGTTTCGCTCTGGAACCATTTTTATAGCGCTTTCATGGTTCCACATCGAAACGGGTATAACTCAAAAACGCGCGAGCCGATTCAAGTCATTTTTGCTTCAAAAGGTAGAGAATTAAATTATCTAGAACAGATATTGAAATGATTACAGCATCTTGCGTAGTTTTTTCAAAATTTGAAAAGGAAGTTACAAATTTTTAAAAGTTTAAAGAAAAACGAATATCAGTTTGAACTTTGTTTTGAAATTGTGGAAAAACTATTCCACTTTTCAAAAAACTCTGAAAATCTGTTTTAGAGAATTTAGTTCTCTATCTTTTAAAACAAAAATGACTAGATTCGGTAGACCCGTAGGTGAGTCACAGCCGAATTGCCGTAGCACCACAAAATAATTCGTATTTCCCGCCAGAATGGACCAAGTGCTGAAGTGCGGCACGGGATGGTAATTACTCGGTGGGAGGATCATATTATGAGTAGGAGTCGAAAATCGAACACCATGGTGGAAACACCCTTCCGGTTTGGTATGAAATAACTCAAAATCCTCTCTGTTTCCGGCGGTGCTCCTCTCGGTGGACAATAATAATGGAAGTTATTCACGCGGACCTGTTAACCTTGTTCATGTCTACATTTTGATTTGATTTATCTTATTCCCACGACCATTTTCTGAAAACTTCTCCTAATGGAGTTTCAGGTTCCATCAGACTAATTGGCGCGGGAAATTTACTATCGTAAATGAAAGAAGCATTAACAAGGCGTTGAATGTTGTGCGCCAACGTGATCTTCATCGTGCTGAACTGCTAGTCATTCGTGGCGACATAACTTTTTCCCATCTTTCCTTACAAACTGGTGCTGGAAGCTGGACTCCACCTGCTTGCTCCTCCTTTGGCCTGTAGAAGCTAGAAAAAAAATGCAATTTCACACGATGAAAACAGCAGGATTTCCGATGACAACAATTTTGACTTGTAGACTTTCGGCAATAGGCTGAGTTAAATGGCAAGCTTAGCGTCCCTCAGCTACAAACACGTGTGTTCTATCTCATGGCAACGGGCCCAATGGCTGAGGGACAACAGAAAAGTGGTTAGCACGGTGTAACACTTATTGAAGTCCCAAAAGGGTCAGAAAAAGTCTGTTCTGATCGATTTGTCAGCTCTTATTTTTACATACGATCCTGACAAACCTCCAATACAATAAAATAATTGGCAAGCTTCAATGTCGGAGAAGATTCTGCATTTCATCGTCCCTTACGGTTTCGCACCGGTCAAACCGTCCAAAGGCATCTCAACGCTGTAGCATTAGAAGACAAGCAATTATTAATTATTAATAGCTATTATTTCCATGATGATTCAGTAATACCGAGCTTACGTCCTTACCAAATGGATATAGCTTTGGCGATCTGCTGTTGGCTGTGGACAATCCCGAAAAAGCTGTCGAATCAAGCACATTTGAATGATGCAATAATTACTAAAAGTTGTCATTGCTCCACGTATATTCTTGCAAGATTTATTGGGACTCTTGTTCACAATTATATTGCAGGCTTAGCTTATTAATATTCCATGGCGTTCAAATCACGCAGCTTTTCCTATGTAGTGCCTTCCGTCAGGAAGTGGTGATAACAATGCTCTTGTAGCCAGTGATGGGAAAAATCCATATTTCGGATTATGGATAACGGAATTTTCGTGGATTATGCAATCTCGCATTTTCCGAGATAAAAAGTAATCCGTAATCCAAAGTCCACTAAAAATTACTCCCTGTAATTACAATCCGTAATCTAAGTGAAAGGTACAGAATCCGTGTTCCGGAATAAGGAGTACGTGCAAAAATGTTTCAAGCAATTCGAAGTTACTTCTGTGTAGTGATGTAAATTGGAACCCGGAATTCCAGAACTTTCCGGTTCCGACCCGGCATCGGAACGCAAAGGTTCCGTTCCGATAAGAATCCGGAACCGGAACGGAACGCGCTGCTTCGGAACCGGAAAGTTCCGAATTATGAAATTAACGTAAAAGCTTACCACTCCCATATCCACGTAGGAGCACAGGTTCGCACCAACAACATCATTATATTTTGAAGTCACAAAGGGCTGGTGAACGCGGTCGCGCAGTGTCAGCATTGCGGATATTCGAATTTTGCCCGCAGCTGGTCATACCTGTTGACATGTAAGAATGAGGCAGAGCAATTTAATTATCTTGGTAGCTATCCAAAGCTGAGTGAGGCTTTAAGATTTTGTTTGATACTAAGGGGACTTTCCTACATGTCAACAAAGCACAAATCAACAATTATGCGCGTTCGAGAGGTCGAATTCGTTCATGCGGAAGTGTCACTCGGACTCAGATACTCTTGCACCTATAATTAACCATTATATGCTCGTTGCACGGCTGGAATTCCATGCTAGAGTGGGAGCAATGAAAGCTATTTTATATCAAAACGGAAAGGCACGTGTTTGTCGTCGCCTAAGCTGATGTAATGTAGCCGAGAGTGCGCCAGACCGGCACTGAAGAAGGAATCCTTTTGTTGAACCCCGCAGGGCAAGGGTCCACACGAATGTATTGATTGTGGTTACGTTTTGCTACGATGAAGAGGGGAAATGGACTTTGATCCCACGCTTGGTGATAACGCAAAGTTTGTATGACGTGTAAAATGTATTGTCCAATGACTGACAAGCGTTGGGCTGGGCTTAACGTCCGTGAGGGATCACGGTTGCTCGTGAAGTTGGGTGGTGGATGCGAGACTGGACAGACTTATAATCTTGAGCTCCGAAGAATGCAATATTTTCACTGCAATAACTGAGTTTTATTTTGTTTTTGATGATCCTGGCGTGGATCAAAGGACAGTTTCCAGTAAAGTGCTTCGAACATTTTTCGGCAAGTGACTTCAAGTAAATTTTATATTTGACCTGACGTGGTCCTAAGTTTTTTCAGTAATAATTAGTAGTTGAAAATAACTTTTATCTCAACCACGATTACCCAACTCCATTGCGTTGAACGTCTCGCGAGTTAATTTGGGATTAAGTTTAAGTTGAATGGTTGACGCATAGCGCCCGACGAGTTATCGAAGGTTGGTTTGGCGCACTAACAGTGCATCATGGCGTTCGATTTTCGACTCCCCCAAAGTATATGATCTTCCCACCGGGTAATTTAGATTCAGCGCTGCATTTCAGCCCATTTTGGCGAGAAATACGAGTCTCTGCTGAACGCGAATAGCACATAACTCACGAACGCGTCTAGAGATCTAACCTCGGGTCTCCGAAACCGGATAACTCTGGATTGGACTATCCGAGCCGTCGGAAACCTTACCATGAAGGATGACCCATGCGCGGGCGGGAACAAAATGACCCGCCAAAAAGCATGGTCGTGGACAGCCCACATTTCCGACGGTTCTAGGTGAGCAGGCGGGGAACCAAACGTCGGCACGGGCATAATCATGGGTAGCTAATTCAAATTTTTACATCTTAATAACAGGAATCATGTGCTCGAGTATGAGGATAGAGAAAATAAAACGGCGACCAAAACCAATGAGCTTGAATGCTTAGGCAGTTATTGTCATTATATCATTCTCGATTGTACACTGCCATGGCAGCGCACAAATTTTTGAGAAAGTAAACAATACATCATTTCAAATTCCGTATTGGTACAAAACAGTGGGCATGGAATTCAAAACTGAGTACAACTTTAAAGCGGTCAATCTATTATTACATTGGTATTTAGGGTACAATAGTACTTTGCCTGTTTAATTAATGCATAGTAGGATTCCGTGGAATGTACTCTCCAAATATGGTGTTTAAGATTTCCTCTTTGCGTGAATAGCGCAGTAACCGCAAACAACCCACTGTAATGATGGGGAAACGTGCTGATTGCAAGAGTACATTCTGTTATTAAAGTCATGCTTCCAATGGGTTTCAAATTTAAGTTAACATGGCCATCTTATCGTAGAGGACAGGCTAGTACCTGGAATTGTGAATTTCTAGCTGGATCACTTCATGACTGTAAACTGTAAAGATTCTCATTGTGTCCGGTGTGAGCTTAGGTACGGCTGCAGCCGCATTGAAACTCATTCTACAAATGTGTGCAAGTTGTTTAGTTTTACCTTAGCCATTGCTTTAAGCATGACATGCATTTGAAGAAATTGAAATACCCATCTATGCCCGTCCAACAACTCTTTCTGAGCTGCGCAGGCCTACTTTACTTTAAAAAATCCTATCAGAGTGTCTCGCGGGCTCGCATTCTCTCAGCTCAGGGTATTTTATAAACATTTTTGAATACTCAAAAGTAGTCACATTTTTTGGTCCAAAATTCCGTTAAGTGTTTGGGCGCAACTGTGCACTCAACATCCATGTCATTTGAATTGTCCCTTACCCGCCTAAGACATCATGCTTTCAAACCCAAGGTCGGCCACCTCATTTTTACCAGGTATGCATACCCATAAAATGTCCATGCTTGGGCTGTACTCGAGACTTTGGGGGACTTCAAATTCGGCAGCTACTCCGGATACTCCCATCCCACGCCATGAACACCCAGATCCACATGCATACTGCTATGCCCATGCACTCGGTAACTGAAATCTTAAAATGTTGTTAGAAATGGTCAGCGAACAGAACACAGAGCGCGAAAAGGCTGATTTTTGCTTTAATTTAGGAGACTGCGTAAATGCTATTGCGGAAATGCGTGAAAGTAGGCGGGAATTCTTAAAAACCAAAAGCAGCCTTGCAACACAACTTATGTATAGCCTCCCACAGAAAATACCCATCAATTTTCTTCTCTTCGTTTTTCTTTCCACTTTCAAAATACTTTTTAAAAAACAAATAAATCCGGAGCTAATCTATGCTGTAAGAAACCGTACTTTTTACCGTGCGAAAACATCCTCGTTTGTGCAGTATGACCAGCTTGAAAGTGCGAATGAATGACGCACTATGAACCCTACGAATGTCACGTAGTTTTAATGTCATGATCTGATAAACAACGCTGGATCTTTCCACAAAATAAACCAGTACAATAATTAAGAAAGTGTGAATGTGTGTAACTATCCTACAGAGTGATGTGACTACAATGAATTAAGGAACTTTCGGAAATTTGACCATTACGGAGAACTCTGCCGCGTGATGTTACCTCATTAAGAAATTGCAAATAATTATTCTTTATCCACGTTCAAAAACACGGTTCGCGATCAAACTTCCGACCGACGGTAATTAAGACGGTGGAACTAGTACAGGCTGAGAACGATCACACGAACATCCTCCGCATTTCATGTGGACGACTTCTCTCTAAGGATGGTGATCAGACGACTCCATTTCTCACGCTTAATCCTAACCATTCAAGGTTTCAGAAGCATCATCAAGGGTCTCCGTACTTTCCCCATAATAAAAGTAATAATGTTAATGAGACTTAGGAAAGCGAGGTATCTTAACCTTTGCGCTCACACCTACAGGGTGCATGCCCTCTTTGAGTTTAAGGACGGGTAGACCTGGATTCATGTTATGAAATTTATAAATATTTTTTTTTTATTTTGAACGGAGATACGGATGGGAAGACGAGATTTTGGGGGTACTTCTGGTGAGCACTACACTATTGATGGAAAATTATTGGATGATGGAGAGATGGCCAAGGCAAAGATATATAGGATAGGATTAACGAATTTTTTGAACTGGGCAGCGTTAATTCACAAAAGCACAGAGGTGTAGAGCCACATATTCGCACATGAAGCCAAGGTTTAGATAGGAGAAGTTACAGTTTTTCATTGTGACAGAATAGGGAATACAAATACAAACCTGTTTGGGATGGTGTAATCGCCCTTTACAAGTAGCATACTGTGCAGTCATAGTAGTAGTAGTAGTGGCGCATGAACCCAAGTGTACGTACGGGTACACTTGAGCCAGCAGTTCACCGACAGCAGTCAACAACATATGCATTTGGTCTCCCTCTCACACTCACATTGCGCTAGTGGCCAGTGCCGGTCGTACATTGCCTTCACAGCAAGCACTTTGCTCAACGTGAGAGTTACAGACAGCTGAATTTTTCTTTCAGAAACTTCATTCAAGTTCTTCGCACAATTTGAAATTGTCCTCTTGCTTCACCGCCGTACACCTCCCTCTCCTTTGTTCCCACATCAAACCTGTTTTTGAAACTATTATTGGTTGTCTTTGAAATTGAGAGTGATTTTGAATAACCTCGTGTAAAATCCCTCGTCAATCATTTATATATTACTCACTTTCATAGGAGCTCGAATCAAAATTTGATTGCTGCTGCATTTAATAACCGTTTAAATTCCACTTGCTGTTGAGGCGACGGTGTGTGTGTGAACGTGAAGTGTGCCAACCCCAACTTTGTGAGGCCGCGTGTGCCTATACCATCACATAGGAAAAGATGAATACGTCATCAGCAGTGAACAGCACGGGAGAGTTTCATGAGTTTGAACATGTGATTCCTGTGGCAGATGTATCGTATTTAAAGATTTTTGATTTCGAGTCTGTGGAAATCAATCGGCATCGGCAATGGATGGGGGAGCACTGGCGCATCAGCATCTACGCATCCCTCCTGTACATTAGTTTCATCTATTTTGGCGGGATTGTGATGAGGAAGCGAGAGCCGTTCCAACTCCGGGGCGTTCTCACCGCGTGGAACATTGCGCTTGCCGCCTTCTCTGCTGTCGGCTTTCTCCGCACAGCACCAGAAGTGTTCCACGTTCTGAAAAAGGAAAATGGGTTTCACATTTCGGTCTGCTTCCGGTGAGCTACTGCTGCTGCTGCTGCTGTTACTGTTTATCACACATTAAATACCAATCCACCTGCGTTGTCAGGCTCTGTCGTCTCCAGTGTGACTTCCGGTGTGATGGTATATTACCTGGGTATTGGGATGTTTCATGGGAGAACGTATGATCTGTTTTGCAAACAGGGAGGGACACAACGCGGCCACCGCGTTTTGGGCCCTGCTCATGGTGTGGTCAAAACTTGTTGAGCTCGGAGACACCGTCTTCATCGTCCTCAAGAAACAACCGCTCATTTTTCTTCACTGGTAAGTGGAGGGCATCATTATTATTATTATGTACCCGCCGCTCTGGCTGCGGCATGAGTAGCCCAGTTACCGGGTTAATATTTTAAATACCTAATTTTCCAATGAAATGGACGCACGAGAGGACGTTTTTCCCGTGGGTTCGCATAGGGTGAGGTTAGGCTGCTGAATGGACCGCACAGCAGGGTGCTGTACATGCCCTCATAGTAAGGCGTGTTGCCCCATTGCCATTTGAAGTTTAAATTTTGATTTGTTGTCGTGTGACTCTTATGAATAAGTCTGTGACTTCGTGCTTTTGCATGAGTTGTGCAGTTGACAACGCGAGGTCTCACATGTTTGTGGGCTCTAGATATGAGGGGCTACCGCGGAAAAGGGGCACGGCGAGACAGTTATTAGTCTAGTAATCTTGGCTGGAAGTAATCTACAAATACTGTTGATTGAATTGGATCCACTAATGCGTCTCGTATTTTCCAGGTATCACCACATTACGGTTCTCATCTACGTGTGGGCTTTCTTCGAATCCTACACCCCGTCCCTCAGATACTTCATGTCCATGAATTTCTTCGTACATGCCCTCATGTACACGTACTATGCTTTCAAGGTAATAATAATAATAATAATAATAATAAGAGCAATAATTACATAGCAATAATTCTCTGGTTTCGGAGTGAGTGTAACGTGGGAAAGGGGAGTAGGAGGAGGAGGATGAGGAGGTGGAGGAGGAGGAGGAACGTTGCTGGAATTAATTAGGCTATTGGCCGGGGCTTCGCTTCGTGGGAAGAATAAATATGGGTCGAGAGTCATGTGTCTTCTCTATATTTATCCATCGGGCCTCATATAGGCCACTTATGGGAGTAAGCAAGCACACACGAGTTTCGGAAAGGGGACATAATGAGAAAGTAAACGGTCATGAGAGTGGGAGAGACGCTTGAACTTGTATTATTATTAATTTGTCTTAAATGGGACAAGAACTGCCATTGCTCTCATTCTCAAACAGCCCCAAAGTTTCCCATTGTCCTGGCCATCCACACCGTGTATATTCCTAGCTCATAATCAGGCTTGTGATTATCGCAGGAGTGCTGTCGGACTTTCAGCATCTCGCACATTTTTCACAGTAGGATAATAATCACTGACGGTGATGTACTCAACATTAGCTGGAAATTAGTCTGAGAGAGAAATTTGAAGGAGGCTAGACCGTGATTACAACTCCAGGTATAGGAACAAATGGATCAAATGCATACAGTCACAGACGCGACCCATTCGTGGACACGTGTAATTGTAGCAGCTCCTAGCTGTGGAATTCAGAGTGGCACCTACTGAATGGTGCTGCCCTAAGTTTCTCGGGTAACTCCTGACTGACATTCATCTCAGCCGCGAAGCACGAGCTCTTCCGCCATTTTCCTCTCAGTCTACGGATTATTGTCAAAGACTCGGATCACTCCCTCTGAGACCACTCACTCGTTGGCACTGCTAAAAAAAACCTTTGATAGCCCATCACTGGCAGATACATTACTTCGAACACTTGAGTCTAAATTTCGTGATGTAGGAGCGGCACGCGTCGGTGAGTCGGTCAGAAAAAAAGAGTGTGGCAGTACAACGCGGTAGGGTTTGCAAATTGACCATTCTTTGGCGCAACTTGATCTGAAGTGAGGCTACTGCGCACGTTCACTTCACTCTTGCGCAAGGGAGTCCGACTGAACTATTATCCGCATTTTTCATTATTATATGCATAATCTTAGCACAATATGTATACTAGCTGGCCGGTACAAGCAGTAGTGCAATGAGCTGTGCTGCAGGATCGATATAGCAGGCGTAGTATGTGCCGTCCCATAAACGCTCCTGTTATCATTACCGTCCGTCCAACGACCGCCGGCTTCCTGCTCCCTCAAACTGTAGTAGTAAAAGTGGGGTCAAAGCCAAATTCAACTCAAATCCTCTCAAATGTTGGAGCACCAGCGGTGAGGCCCACCACGAATGTGGTACATCGTGGGTCTCCTGTCAGAATCCATCCAGGATTTTCGTTAGTCCGGGACTTTGCTACTTTCCCGCCTTTTAATAAAAGCGCTTAATCCCCTTACTTATTGTTTACAGTGTAGAACTTGGGCAGAATGGGGAATGGAGTGCCCTAATGACGACGAACATATTTTAGTGAATGCACCACAAATTGCCAATTCCGTGGTGTATGAAACAAAGCGTGAGTCTACATGCTTACGGATACGGATCATAGTATATTTTACAAGGACAAAAACGGGACAAACGCAATATGGAATGATTGAGATGAACACTCTATTGTGTTACAATGAGCTTTGTTAGTTGATATGATAGCATGCTCTCGCGCAATCATGTGCACCGTGTCCACCGGTAGAAATTCCGCAGATGAGAAGCGTGAGTAGGGAGAAGGACTGAGCGGGAAGTGAATCCATTACATTGAGAGCTAATTGTCCGTTGCCATTTAAACAGTTTTGACAGTTGGTTTTTCTTTAGCATGTGGAAAAAGTGTCAAGTTTCCCAACATGTATCAGATTGAGGCAAAGTGTGTGTGTGTGTGTGTGTGTGTGTGGAATTGGCAAATCCCTTGCGTACATATGTAACCTCACTTCAGCTCACATCATATTAGCCATCCGCTGTGTTATCTTCCGTTCAAATCTCTCCCCCTTCCAAGCCCTTCAGTGCGATCCGTCTCATGCTCAAATATTCCTATTATGAGCTGCTGTTATTACGCCGCCTCCGTCACAGACGTGTACAACGTGTTGGGGGGATGCAATGGCACTTATTACCGTGATTCTGTACGATCCTTCCTTGCTACTATCAAATGGGTTTTGTTCGCCGTATCTCACGACCCCTGTCCCACCCGTCTCACTCTAAGTGGCTCGGCACACGGAAGGTGGGGAGTTGATAATTATTTTTCTGGAAACTTGGTTGTGTACGGGAAATCCGGGGAATTTTTAGCATGGATGGGTAATTAAAGGTTTGCATGCATCAGGCGAGAGTGCGTCCAAGTTGTTGACATCAATCATATATGAGGTGGTGAGACTCACTGACAAGTTATTTTCTTCTATCCCTCCAGGCTCTCCGCATCAAAGTGCCAAGGAACATTGCCATGATGATTACGTGCCTCCAGCTGTCACAAATGGTCATCGGGGTGTTCGTCAACGTGTACTTACTACATGCCGAACGTAAGTTGATCCATTTCAAGGGTTATTATGTGACTTCAGGCTAAAGTGCTCGCGCGCGCGTACTTTTCAAAAGTTACGTTTTCGGGCTACGTGACGTGATTGGAATGGACGCAATAGTGGTATAGCACATTATACTATTGCTCCTCCCTATAAAAGCCAAGGAAACACGCGTATCTCGCTGTGAAAGTTGCATGACGCTACCGGAAGCTATACATGTCTTATAATAATGTGTACAGCTGGAAATTATAATTGGTTCAGGCCGGGCTCAAATTGTCCGTGTCAAGGCAAGCAGGGAAAAACTGCGAGTTGCTTTTGGAACTTGCCTTTTGGAGGAATGTTGAATCCCATGTGTGCGAGCCAGGGCTGTAGATTATCATTACCAAGTCCAGCCACCATGACCGACCTAAAGTAGCTCTCTGATTCTGACCTCTATCAAAAGCTGTTTTTAGCCTGTTGCACAAGCCGTCACAGAAAAATGAGAATTGGTTGTCGTTTTTATGGACTCTCTGTATCTCTGATGAGACATGGCAAGATATGCATCCCTTGTTCCAAGTATACTGCATGCATATTTGTTCGCATGACTGATGAGAGAGTCTGGGATTCACTACGAGCACAAACAAAGAAGAAGAAGAAGAAGAAGAAGAAGAAACATAAAATTCAACCTTGCATCTTACAGTAGCTCTTATCTTGCTGTGGAGATGTACACAAACACAAACACACACACACACATGCAACGACAGACAGAGCCGCGATGATCTCTCTACCTCATCTCAGTTGGAAAATCCCTTTAAAGAGTATGTAATATGCATATATTTATATACAAAGTACGTTCCGCCAACTGACCTCTCCAAGGAGGGATGACTTGTTCTTGGAAAAGTCGACCAACCAGCTCTATTACGTAATAGGTGATGATCAAGGTAGCCACGTTTGGGGAAAAAAGTGAAACTGTGCTCAATATATTATCACAATCTCTGAGCTTTGAGCCTCAGTCAGTCTCTCTCATCAAGAATTCCTGAACCTAAATTACCACTTTATTTTTTTTAAATATATTTTTTGTGTGCTCGAGAGTCCACTTTTTCTCAATTTAATCTTGTTGTTTTCTTTGGAATATCATCCTGGAAATATTAAGAGGAAAATCCTACACACACACACACATTTACGAGGAAGGCTTTTGGACTCGTCACTTTTGTCGGGCCAGTGATTTTGGCAGTTGCTAAAGTACGTCCCCCAATAGAATGGCATGACCAAACCCTTTAGCATCATGGGCCGACCATCTTGGAGTATGGATTAGTACTTTGCATACCTGCAGAGCTCTGGCTGAGATTTCAATATTAAAAGTTGCCCACAAGGTCACGATAACGGGATATAATGACGAGATTGATGAGGGTGATACGGTGTAAATTTGAGGAAAGAATACAGAGGAAATGCCATTAAAAAAGTTTCCTTGCTTCCTTGGGTGGAGTTTCCCGGAATTCAGGGGTATTTACTGCAAGGAACAGGCTCGTTAGCCAGCTGCGGCGGATCCGCATCCACACCAGGTAGTGGGAGCGCATGCCTTCGCGGAATCAAGTTCACAAGTTTTATTGCTGTTATGGTCAAGGGGACGCAGTTGAGGAAAAGTAGAGTTCATTGCATTGGAACAGGGTCTGACTTTGGCTGAAGCAGGTTTCCGCGACTCACAGACGATCCCACCACAAGCTAGATCCCACATAGGTTAGGGTTTCATAGGGCCAGCAGACAAGCTTGCAGCGTGAATCCCTCGTTGGCTCACCTGGGAGGTCTTCCCAACCCATTACAGATTCAAGGCGTGAGTGTGAGTGATTTCCTGAAATTTCCGGGGAAACGCTTCGGCTTTTGAAACTGACAGAAGTTTTTTCCTCGGTTCAATTCAGAGGATGTACGACAGGAATTTGGTTGAAGTTGAAGGATCAGTGAGTGAGCCTTTGAATGTGGGGCTACCAATAAGTGTTGGACGCAGAGGATGAAAGCGAATATGTGATGATGAGCACGAAGGTTAAGGTACTACAACTGGGTTTACAAGTAGTAGGGGATGATGATGAATTAATAATGTGTGCGTAAGCTGAGGCTCTTGTATTGCATTGAACTCTCTCTCTCTCTCTATCTACTCCCTTCCATTCACTACAAGGTGACCACGAAAAGTGAGTTAATATGACGTGTAAAAGCCATTTTTGCAAAACTTGTTTGAAAATGTAAACAAGTTGGTTAAAAGAGGACAGTGGACTGACTGCGCAGCGCACCCTAGAGACAAATGCGCGGTTTCATCACAGATTCTCCTCTCATTTCATAAGCTCTCAAACTCTGACTTTTGGCCACGAGAGAGTTGCGATGGAAGAATCTCATATCATGTTTAAACCCCTCTGTGGAAGATATGCACCGTCCGCATTACTACTCCGTGGTGTGTGTGTGTGTGTGTGGATGATATCACTTTCCTTCATGATGTGACCAAAATGTGTAAACTACTGCTCGGGTCCCGCAGGCAGGACACATTACCGCACTATCGTAATGTTGCAATGCAACATGCATTCTTCGCGTAATATCCCTTCCACTACACGTACACACGGCACGACACGACGGCTCATGAACGCACGCGTCCCGCCCAACCAACAGTTTCCATAGGTTTCTCACAGTAATGGCGTCTTTTCAGATTCTCGTTTGGGACTTTTGACCTCTTGCCCCCCAACAGCAGATCGTGACACAACAACAAGAACAGTCGCACGACGTAGTAGTAATAGTAGTCGCATCCCTAGCGTTGCCTTTCCTAAATGACTAAATTTCTACAAAATTAACATTTTTCAGTGTCACTTATCTCAATGGTTCCGAGCTGCCCAGTATGTTAGACTATCGCAGGAGTTAATGGTCCTCAAATACGATATTATAAACAATTCAGAGGATCTCAGCTAATGCAGGAAGCAACTGGATATGATAACATTGTCGACTTCAGGAGCTCACGCATACACCTGAGCGATGGTACTATTTTGGACATTCTTAGTATTGCTTTGGTCTGGTACGGTTTTGGTATGAGGTGGTCTAGGGCAGACTGATACCTGAGGCTTGGAGATCATCATGGCTTACGAATACCAAAAGGATACCCATGACAATTTGATCTAAAAATATGAGCCTGGGCACTCTCACGGAAAGCCACACTGGCTTTACAGTATTTGCAGAACTAAACTCGACGTGCCAGGGCCCTGTTCCCTGCCTGTACCTGACAGTGCGGACACAACAGTTAGATGAACAGTTGATTTGGGTGGAAAAAGACTTGTGATAAATGATACGGTGTGAAGAGTGGGCCAATGTGATCGTCTCCTTGTTTTCCATTTCTGATTTATGACCCAAAGTCCTGTTATTTCTAATTCCTAGCAACAGCAGCACTTGACTTGTGCATCCACCAACTCAACTTGATAAGAAGCTCTTTGTGGAAGAGATTACTACTACAAATCTGCAATACCTGCTACCGCTTGGCGCTCCAATGATGGAAAAAATTGTAAACAAACAGACAAGAAAGGGGCGGAGGCGATGGCTCCTTGGTTTACACAATGTGAACTTGTGTATTCATATCCATGCACAAACAAATACTGAGGCAGATCCGATGTACGTATGCACAACTATAATATGTTGGAGATATTGGTTGAACGAGTAGGAAGGCTACAGGGACCCCTATTGTGGGCTTGCATACAAACGGTTCCTTGTTAAGCCCTGGCAAGGGGCTACCAAGCAACGGTTGTCCATGCTCTACTGTGCCACTTCTCCGCATTCCCAAAGTTACAAAAATATTCAGCTGCGCAGCGACTTTCCACCGAGATATTTCATTGACAATAATCCCGTTCTTCATGACCCCTCAAGGAGCTGTGTGTGTGTGCGCTGATGAATAAGGAAGAGCCCTTCAGTCCTTCCTCAATCCTGGCTATGAGGGAAGGTTAAAAAGAAAGTTTGTCTACCGAATAGACTTACCGAGCAGGCTTTGGTTGGATTGGAACGTAGAGGTAGAGGATGTTCCTGGGATTGTTACATGGGAGTGTGCTCTTGACTGCTCACGTCTACCTCCCATTAGTATGGTGGCTTCGACGTCATTGCTTCACTTTTTTTGCCCTTGTTAGACTAGCTGTTCTTCTATATAATTAACGATACTTAAATCTCGAACAGTCACATCCACACCGGAACCCCTGTTTGTTTCGGATCTATTTGACGCTCTGTCAGAGTCGGCGGCCTCAGGTCGCCTCAGTTCTCACAAGTGAACTTCATCGGCGTCGTACCGCTCCCATTCTCACAGCCAATATTGTATCATCATTGGAAAAGAGAGAGGCTGCTGGTGCACTAGCCAGCTGGTCGGTGTGACCAACTAGACAAGATGTATCATTCACGAAGTGGACATGTATCATGGCAAGTCCAAGTTTCGCGCAGTAGACCAGCCATGAAAGCTCAAATCAAAAGGAAAGGCTAATATTGTGATGCTTTTGCAATCACTTATCAGCGTTGAGCGTGTGATACAATACAGTTCATTGATTACTAGGACTTGTAAACTAGTGCTGCCTATAATGCTTTTTGGATTGGCGCCTGACCCCAGGAATCACACTTGATACGAATGTTGCATGTGTAAATAAAAGGTAGGAGCAATAATTATTTGAATGATAGTTATGTGCAGCACTAGTAACTGTAAACATGAAGCAGCTTGTTTTGTTGAGAATAACACTTGATGCATTGTTTTTTATTTTATATATATAAAAATAGTGAACAGTTATTGTTTGGATGTTGCGAAGACACGGAGTACGTTTCGAGGGGCTGGACTATTAAAATACAATTAGGTGGCACGGTCAGTTACCTATGTATTAATGTTGTTATTGTTGTTGTTCTGAATAAAAACAGGTAAAGGGCATGGCTACTGCCCCGGCGCTGACCACAATGGGATCCGTACGGCACTGGCTATGTACGCATCGTACGCCATTCTCTTTGCCAATTTCTTCTACAGGGCGTATTGCAGCAAGAAGAAGAAGGATTAATGGGGGATGACACTGGGAATATTTCATTATCATTACTATTATTATTGAACACATAGCTGCCGGACAATGAGCGGAGGCAGGAAGAGGCTCAGCAGGAGTATCCAATGGCTCATGGGGAACTATCTGCCACGTTTTTTTTTAGTGTTTGTGGATTCTTGAGTGAGAGACATTGACGCAGTTTGATGATTGATAATTGCGTATTGTTGTCGCTCTTGTATAGTGGAGTGCTGGATGGAGGTACCCAATTATTGCACCGACACATATGTATTCGAGTTTAAAGGGACAAGTGAGGAGCGACAACTGAAGGTATGCGGGCGGAAATGGAATGGAAACGAATCAAAAGACTTAATTCTTTTTCTACAGGCGGACAATATATGATGGGATATGAACTACTTCGTAGGATAAATTAATTGTGTCCTCAAATCATTACTTCAAGCGTAATGGTATGCGTTTGTAATTGACAAACATGTTATTCTTTGTTTCCCTCCATACAGTCTGCTATTGTTAGAAGTTACTAGTTAACATGTCAAGAAGGCCCGTATATTTCACAATGAATAAAAAATGTTTTTAGCAAATCCCACTACTGGAAAAATTCCAAGATAATATTTCCAAAATAGTGCATCTAAGGGACAGTCGCTGATGTCTTTATTAAATTTCTCACGTATTCTGGTTGAATTCTTTGTACTGGACGAACTTGCACAGTTTTTGGTGTGGGTGTAGTGCACGAAGTAAGATTAACAACCTTCATTTAACAATTGAAGTTCGCGAACGGTTCGGAAATGCGAACTTCCTGCTCGGATTCCTTTTCCTGTGCTAAAAAGGAGGCTTACCTTGTGTACATGGCGGATCCGACCGGGATTAATACGTTATGCTACACCCTCCCCTAGCATATGCTAACTCTAAAACCTTTTGCCCTATCATAACCTAGTTTCGGATTGGAGATTCTAACGAATCGGATTATCATTCATCCGCCATCCAATCCGCAAATTGCGGATAAATAATTGGGGTACTAATTTGGGTATGTTTCACACCTCAACTGAAGCATTTCTTGGTGGTGCATAGAAGATTCCTACACAAAAATGATCCAAAATTTCCAATTATCAAACGTTCACACAGGAATTCCGGTTTCGATACATTCTGGTATGAAATAAAAAAATCATTTTAAGGCCGGCTTATTTCTGGGCATTGTGTCAGAATATTGCAGCAATGGGTATAGTTTTATTTCAAATCAAAAGTGCTTCGAACTTTACTGTCTTGAAGTAAGTTTTCATCTTGGAATTCTTCTCTAAGCTCCATTTCGAAATTCTGAAAAATATGAAAGTCATAATATCACAAAAACTTAACTTTCAGCGTTTGATTATTTACCTGTGAAAGCGGCAGCAATTGGACCAATCAAGGCGTTTTTCACCATTTGGTATTGGACCAATAAAAATTTTTATTTCACGCATGGATGGACTGCCAACGGAGCCACGGTGCAGAATGCTAATTACTCCATGAGAGGTTAATGTTATCACGAGGGAGTCTGAAAATTGAGCGCCGACGCACAAAACCTATATTTTTTATATGAACCTCGAATGACATGAGTTTCGAATGTGTAACTGCAAATCACTTAAATTATTAATCAAAACAAAATTAAAGCATCAATTCAATTTTGTGCTTACACTTATGCTTACACATTCATTGAACTATTTGTGTGCACAAGGATGGAGTTGTGACCTGGAATTTCTCCCGAAAGTCATCCAAGGATAACCGAAATGTCTATCCGTCTCCGATCCGAATATTAGCGGATCTTATCACGGCCCATCCACATCCAACATTGGTTATGCGGATCGGATAAGCCATCATCCGCAAACTGGGAAATATCATTCGGTTGGCGGATAACCGCGGATCATACGATCCGCTAGAATTCCAATTTCGGATATATTTAAATTTTAAGTTTTACCGAAATCATTGTTGGAAAAATAAAAAAATATATTATAGAAATAGGATACCCCATAAGAATTTTGTTGTGATTCCTATTGGTTTTATTTCAAAGTTTTCGCTATATTGAATAAGAAATACTACGTTTACAACTTTTTAGCTTTTTCTTGCATCTAACGACAAAAACGTCTCGAACGTAATAGTCCATTACTGCGTTCAAAAAATTTCCGTCATGGGAATATAGACCAGATATAATGGCTTTAAGCTTTAAGAGCTATTTCATAGTAAAGCTACCAGATTTTTAAAACCCAAAATAAGGACACCTAGCGAGCACAAATATAAAAAATGGGCTTTTGTCTAGGACAATTTTATTATTATTATTTATTTTAAAAAATTTTTGTATTAGAACATCCGGAATTTTATAAAAACTTTTTTAATTTTTGTATTATTTCAAATTTGTAAAAACTAGTGATCATTTTATTTCGAAGCTTCGAAATATGTTCGTCAATACTTTGAATTTGAAACCAGAAAAGAAAGATTGCAAATTTGCCAACTCAGTACAGCAGTGGTCTGATAACCTCGTAATTTGGGATGTTTTAATGAAGTTATTCAAAACAAATGCTTCTTCAAATGAGATAATAGGGGTACAAACTTAATTGGGCTCTGGGACTGTTCGCCTAGGCGAAATTCGCTCATATAACGACAGAGGACCACTCGCCCAGATTAAACTGACCCAGGAGATCACCCGCCCAGGCCGAACTGACCCAAGTCAAAATTTACCCAGGCCAAACTGGCCCAGGGGACTCCTCGCCCAGATTAAACTGACCCAGGGGATCAACCGCCCAGGACAAAGTGGCCCAGGGAACTGCTCGCCCAGGCCCAACTGACCCAAGTCAGAAAATGACCCATGTCTAATTGGTCCGTAGGACTACTTGCCCAAGTCCAGCTCGCCCACGTCCCAACTTGCCACGGTCCACCTGCTCCGTTTCCACATCAGCTAAGGTAAATCGGTATCGTAGACTCTTCTTTTTTATACAATACCTTGGAAACTTGCGGCACAAACGTAATGAAACTCACTCTTAATGCAACTGTTCATGGCTCATAGTTTCAAACACTACACACGTGTCTATAAATTCAGTTCTGCATGCTGAAATTCCTCCGACCCAAAATTCAAGAGTCACCGCCGATGTAGTTTGCATTCCAGTTTAAAATTGCATCAAATGTGGCATTTCAGCTCATCGAACATCCATGTTATGCTGCAGTGCCAGTTATCCCGGTTCGGCTTTCCCATATTCCACTTTTGTCACTGTTCAGGTGTCCCACTGAAATGACGTTTCACCAGAATCGGCTAGAGAATATTGTCAGCCTTTCATGTTACGGAGTTTATGTTGCGTTCTGAAATAAATTCAACCTCTTGAAATATACATTGTCCATTCTCGAAGAGGTTGAAAGATTTTCTAACGTTGCTTACAAATGCAGAAGGCAACTTAAAATTTGTGATCGATTATGCCATCTGTAAGGCGAGGAACAAAGAGCGGTTTTTCGCTTGTGAAAATTCGATTTTACAAATTAGAAAGTGCATAAAATGCGCTTTTAAAATTTCATTTACCCAATTGGCTATAATACCGTCATTATATACAATGGCAAACAGCCATTTTTCCATTACGGTAGCGCAAGTGCGCAAGTAGCGGTGCACATCAGTTGAATCAGTAGCAAAAGATCGTCCGGAACTTTATATTTCATAAATGATAAGCGTAGAGTGGCGAAAGCATGAGTAACGTACATCGGTTCATTTTTCACCTCCATTTCTTTTAGTTCCACATTAACAGCATCTAGCTTCTACTAGGGTCACTCTTGCACAAAAGCACCATACTATTTTGCAACGTCGTCACCAAAATGTTCCCGTAATGATTTTAGAATATTGATATTTTGGCTTAAAATTTTGAATGCGTCACACCCATAATTTACGAATCACATCGGGTGTGTGACATTAATGGTTATTAGAGGGCGATGATCGGATGTAATTATGAGTTCTCACTACTCTCTCCTGGGCGGCCGTTGTCGGATGGTAGTGGCTAGTAGAGGACCTTGGATTGAGTAACAGTGCCGGCAGTGTGTAACGAATGTGAGTCGGAGTATGATGTAACAATCTCGGGGTGATGTGACAATAATACGTGAACCAATTATATGTGAAACTGACTATTATGGTGGAGCGCACTTTATTTGGTCTTTACTGTCTTAAGTCCGCTCCCCGACTCCCTGATCATCTCTCCAACTCCCTCTCTTCATCCCATACTTTATTATCCTAATAACCAAATAACCCATAATCTAATATAACTAACTTAAGGACCTCAGGCATATTGTCATGATCTTCATTTAGCATACTCTCAGGCATATGGCTCTTACACTCTTACACACACACGCATGCTAGTTACAACAAGGTCTTACACTACTAACTCTCCGTCATCCTGTTTCCAACGTTTGAACATCTCAAATGACCGATGCTTCATTCACTACGCGACTGCGCTATTACAAACCCACGCAACTATATACTATCACCATTCCAGCATATGTGAAACAACGCTGTCGAACGATACACTAACGCTAGTGCGTGAATTCTCCAGTCGTTTCCCAGTGGTCTACGAGCATCCTCCACTCCCACAAGTACATAGTGCAACCCTATATAGTGTAACAACCATGTGGTATAGGTATAGCGTACGTGCAGATACCCGTTGACATGACACTTGACCCACTTCCGGACGAGTGACAATGCCCATTCTCGAACTTAGATCACTTTTTGCTGTGCTGAAGAAGCTTGTGAAAAAAATGTCGCCAAACTTGCTAAATACGTCTCCTATGCTGTGGAAATGAAAATTGGTTGTGCACAAAACTAATAACCTGCAAAATGCAGGTTAATAATTAGTGATTGGCCATAATCAAAACTCACAAAAATGATGCTTTAGTCGTTAGTCACCAGTGATTAGTCATTAAATGTAAACTTAGTCAGTAGTCAATAGTCATCATAGATGTAAAATCACAGCTTAGTCTTTAATCAGCAGCCGTCAGTCACACAACATTTAGACTTAGTCAGCAATAAGAAATCATCAATCAAAAAACGGTGACTCAAAAGTTATTCACCAATAATCAGTCTTAGTAAGTCAAGATTTATCACTTAGTCAGTAATTATCAGTCAAAGTTAACTTGGGTCAAAAATAGTAAAATCGGGTCCAGAACGATATTTTGGGGGCAAATTTAGATGGTTATTCAAATTTTAAGTTTAGTTTTTAAAAAAGCTGAGGGCATTTTTTAATTCGTTTTTTCCACCAAAATCAATTTTGGTAAATTTAGCTAGGAATTTTCCCCAATGAATTTCATTCAAAAAATTAATGGCTTGGCAATCTCAGCACAAAATCAAATTTCCATAAGTTTTTGGGTTTTCCATAAGTTTTACTTAAATATTAATGTCGTTGAGAGATAAAACGCATAATTGTGATTTTTCTACACATGTGATCATAAACTAACGGAAAAATTGATTTTGTAGCATGTCTGCCCTGGTTCGTCACAGGGTTGTAATGATTAACTTTTGTGTAGTCATGATTAGTGACTTATAACTGAACCTTCTAATATTAATGACTACGAGTCATGATTTTTGACTACAAAACCAAGGGTGTATGACTAGTGACTATGATTATTGATTACTCATTTGGCCCACCGTGACTACATATTACCTGCTGTTAGCAGGTAATAAGAATGGTAGGGGGGTAGAGAGACGGAGAGAAACTGAGGCCTGACCATATATGGGCATGTGTCGGGTGGTAGGGTACAATCATTTTTCATGAATTTTTTAATTGTGGTCAGAGGTTCTGGGTAGTCGTCGTGGTTTGCTGAGTTGTTTTTTCAGATTTTTCTGAGGTCAGGGGCGGGCTAGGTCAAGGGTTACAGGATCGATTTCCACTAAATATACATGTACATCAATGTTTTTAGTGCGGCTTGTTGTTGTGGTGGGAGCTGGACGCATTGAAGGGAGTCCAGCTGCCAGCACAGCACATTGAAGCTGCTGCTTACGCGACCGCTGTTCGGGCCTCGGAGGCAGCATTGGGAACTCGGAGAATGAAAACGTTTTGGTCATGTTATGTGTCGTCCGTGCGGATGTGTGCAATGAGATCTATGGTTACCGTAACAAATGCACACACAAACACAACGACACAACACACGCATCCACATCCTGCAGTGAGGAGTTGACACGTTCTAATCGCAGGTCTTTTAAATTTGGCATCTGTCAGGTTTACTATAACTAGTAATAAGGACAGGGCAAACCGTGACTATGGATTATGATTGATTATTAGGTCATACTTTAAGGTGACTAAGGATTATGACTGATTATAAGGGTCTCGGTGATCATGATTGCTATGGTTAAAGATTACAGGTGTGGCTAGTGGTGACTGATGATTATGACTGGCGAACAGCCTATGACTATTAATCTTCCAGAAAATAGCTAAATCAAGAGATTGATGGTAGTTTTCATGTGCAAGTTGCTGACTAAACCATCATTTTTGTGACTTTTGATTATGGCCAACCACTAATTATTAGTCATTAATCTGTAATCATACCGCCTCATGATTTTAGTCATTACAACCCTGGTTTGTAACACGTGAAGTTTTTGATAAACACCAAAGGGGGACCATTGGGTGCATGAAAATCGTTGTGAAATTTACCAAAATTGATTTTGGTGGAAAAAAACGAATTCAAAAATTTCCTCAATTTTTTGAAAAGCTAAACCCAAAATTTGAATAACCATCTAAATTTGGCCCCAAAATATCGTTTTGGACCCGATTTTACTATTTTTGACCCAAGTCAACTTTTCGCAAAACACAAAAGGGTATTGTATACCAAATGTCAATTTCGTGACATTTTCCCTACCTCAATAATTTCCACGAAATCCCACTTTTTCATCAAAATTAAGCGCCAAATTTTATATTTCCATCCCCATGGATGCTTTCACATCGTAGAAGTCAGTTTTTAACTCATTTTTCACAATTTAGTATAAAGTGACTTTTTGCAAAAACACTAAAGGTCGCCCTTTGGTTCTTATTGGAAATCCTATGTTAAATTTCCCAGAAATGATTTCGGTGAAATTCAAATTTTGAATATTTTAGGAACTAGGCGTCAGACGAACGAAAGGCTTTAAGGTTAGTATATACTAGGGTCTAGTCGTATGCCCTGTAAGCCCGGAGCCGATCCGCTTTATAGAACCACCCTACCCTCCTGTTAAGGTATCTTGTGATTTTTAAATTTTTTTACTGGGTTGAGAAAATTTTTTTCACTGGTAGACGATCTTCACTCATAAAGCACCTTTTCTGGCGATACTTATGCTTCTTATGCTCTTTTTGAATTGGTTATGCCAATTTTTGCTTTTTAAAAAACTAAAGACGGTTTTGGGGTTTTCAAGACGGCAGATTTCGATTTTACCTACCTTTCAGGCGTCTATACGGATGAGTTATGCTCACTTATGCTTTTTGCACGCTTTAATGATGATTATGATTAGATTAAAGATCTAAATTTCCTTCATGCCAATTGAGAAATGAAATTTTCTCTATTGTGTTTGTATTTGCAAACTAGTTTTTCAATTTTGTAATAAATTTTCCAAGCACTTGTCTCCATTCCATTCCAAATCCCTTTAGATACAAGGTCTTACGCAAACAAAGCGAAGGGAAAAATACCGCCGTAGACTACGGCAAGTTCACACGTTCTCGCTTACAGTACTGAACCTTTGCACTCTCGAAGCTAAAACCTGCTCGTCTCGTACGACAACAGCGTTGCCACAATGTATCGTATGCATATGTTTTAGGATCGAACGGGAGCGTCCAGTGAGATGAAAATGCGGGAGCCTGCTTTCAGCAACTGTCGCTCGTCTCGTGAGGGAGTTAGTGTCAGATTTGTGACGGCTATTCTTGCCGTAGTGGATGGTAAACCTGGCTCATATCTGTCCGAATTTTTACAGTTGCACCTCAACCGTTGTTTCACCAAATTAGGATTGGAAATGGGAAAAACCTTGTTCATGGATTTGTGCAAATCGAGTTAAATCCGGAGAACACAATGCCCACGACTGTGGCGTAAATTTCACTGGGATAAATACAGAGGAGAGGGGGGAATTCGTGTGTCGATACAGCCACTGTAATTCAGCACACGGCAAGATGACAAGCATTGGAAGTCGAAGCAGTCGGAATAGTGAGACGAACCACGACCGAGGAAGTACTACCAGGTCATCGACAAAACAGAGCAGCTCTACAGACAAAGCCAGCAAGGGTAATATTATATTTAGCGGTCTTCCCCAAACCGACTGGAAGAAAAGAGTCCGTAATGAGTACTGTCGGCTCATTCAGCAGAAAAGGCAGCGAAGAAACGAAGAGGGGAAACTTGCATGGAATCAAAATTTGAAAACAATGAGAGGTATTTTTGGTGGATTTCTAAAATATGCAAAACTCAATGAACAATGTTCTCAATGCTTGATTAGGTTTTGGTTACGAGCAGTTAGTTGGGGTTATCAGGACTTTGTTTGCTTAGAAGCTCTCCAAGAGGAAAATAAGAGATGGGAAGAAACAAGTAAGTCAGTCTGGGTGTGCAACACGGAGCAGCCCACTCACGCACCGTGCAGCAAAAAGGCGAATATCACATCCACTGATATGGTGACCCAGGTTGCACCGGTCCGGGTCATCCATGCTATAGCTGCTACACCAACGATGTACACGTGGGCCCCGATTCAGCAAAACTTCATGGTTGAAGATGAGACCGTGCTGCACAATATTCCTTACATGGGAGATGAAGTGTTGGATCAAGACGGCACGTTTATTGAAGAGCTTATCAAGAACTATGATGGGAAAGTGCACGGAGAACATGACGGTGATATTGTAGATGATGAAGTGCTCGTAGACTTGGTAAAGTGTCTGGCAAATATGGAAGAGAATGATAAGAAGGAGAAGGCAAAGAATCGGCAAAAGTCCAAGGATGACCAGGGTAAGGATGGAGGTTTGGAAAGCGATGGAGGTCACGGAGACCATGACGGGGATGGAAATGACATTGGGAGGAAGGAGCCTCAAGTTGGAATGATAATAACCACGGGAACTGAAATACCCAAAGCTCCAAGAATAAAACTTCCATCCTCAACTGTTTTCAAGGCTATATCGGAAGTCTTTCCGGATAAAGGAACTTCGGCTGAAATCAAGGAAAAGTATGTTGTTTCGGTGTTTTGTCGTAATAATGGCTTACGGGATGTAACAGGCGGAAGTAGAGTATCAAATGGTTTTCCTCGATCGTAGGTTCCTAGAAATGTACGAAAAACTTGAGCCTGGTGCTGGACTTCCACCCGAATGCACGCCCAACATTGATGGACCAAATGCTGAATCCGTCCCGAGAGAACAAGTGATGCACTCATTCCATACTTTGTTTTGTCGAAGATGTTTTAAGTATGACTGCTTCTTACATCGTAAGTAATCGTATCTTCACAGTTCAGAACCCGTGAGCAGCTTAAACCCAGTTTTCAAATTGGTTTCGCATGTTAGGTCTGAAGGCGTACCATCCTGGCCCGAGATCTATCAAGCGTAAAGGCTCAGAATTTAAACCCAGTGGTCCATGTGGTCCAGATTGTTTCCTCCAGTTGGTATGTCCTTAAAAGCTTGATAATTCATTTGGAGTGCTGCATTAGCTAGAATGAATTTAAAATGGAGTTTTATTCGCGGTGTAATTCTTTCCAGGAAGAAGTAAAAACCAAGCAAAATGCTATTGCTGCGGCGAACAAGGATAACGAAGTGAGCAATGACGGGCCACCGAGGAAGATTCGTAAACAGTTATCTGTTGATTCAGGCAACGAAGCAAGTTCTGAAGATAGTAATGATAGTATGAAGGTTAAACAGAAGAATGAAAATTCAGGATTGAATGGTATTAATCAAATTTCTCGCAAATTATTAGCATAATTTCATGTGATATTATTATAGTGTAATTGTGTTGGATTCAAGATAGCGAATTAATGTTTGTCTATGCCTCAGGAAAACGGAGTGGCAGGGGTGGAGGCAAAGAAACCAATGGTACCAGCGAAAAGGGAAAGGGGGACCGCAGAGATTCGAAGGATTCTAACTCTAATGAAGGCGGTAGTGCTACCAAAGCGAAGGATGTACCAGACTATTTAGCTAACTCCAATTCAGAATCAGGGCCATCTGGTCCGAATTTCGCTAAGGATTTCCATATGGATGTGTATAAGGATTGGTCTGGAGCTGAGCAAAGTTTGTTCAGGGGCATTCATAAGGTTTTCCTCACCAATTATTGCGCGATTTCACAAGTGCTCATGAGCAAAACATGTCAAGAGGTATGATCAACTGTTATTTTTGTGATTTGTTCGTGTATCAATGTCAAATTAAAAATGAAGTTAAATTTTTTAGGTTTACTATTTTGCTCAAAAAGAAGCTGCTGATATATCTCAGGAAGAGTCTCAGAAGGAGTATACGCCTCCGAGGAAGAAGTCGACAAAAAAGAAGAATCGTCTGTGGTCACTGCATTGCAGGAAGATTCAGTTGAAGAAAGACAATTCCTCGAACCATGTGTTCAACTTCACACCTTGTGATCACCCTGGAACGTCTTGTGATTCCAGCTGCCCATGCATACAGGCACAGAACTTCTGTGAAAAGTTCTGCCTATGTAGCAGCGAGTGTAAGCTGAAAATCCTTAAATTTCCGCAGAAATTTCAATTATGAATACAAGTACGACTGGCTAAATTTAATTTGTTTTCAGGTCAAAATAGGTTCCCTGGTTGTCGCTGCAAAGCACAATGTAATACCAAACAGTGCCCATGCTACTTGGCCGTTAGAGAGTGCGATCCGGATCTATGTCAGCAATGCGGAGCGGATCAGTATGATACAACAAAAATCAACTGTAAGAATGTATCTGTTCAACGTGGTCTTTGTAAGTTGGCGGGAACGCATTTAAACATCGTGAAAGGGCTTTTCGTAGGTGGGCATTACTTTACTCTTGTTTTCCCTGTTTTAATTTCCCAGATAAACATTTACTGATGGCGCCGTCAGACGTGGCAGGTTGGGGTATCTTCCTCAAAGAGTCGGCTCAGAAGAATGAATTCATTAGTGAGTATTGCGGAGAAGTGATCACTCAGGATGAAGCAGATCGGCGAGGGAAGGTGTACGACAAGTACATGTGCAGTTTCCTGTTCAATTTAAATAATGGTTCGTGCGAAGAAAATCATTGCTCAACTATTTCAATCGTCTCTGAAGTGTGACAGTTTTGTAATCAGACATGTTATCATAGATTTCGTTGTCGATGCTACACGGAAAGGGAACAAAATCAGGTTTGCAAATCACTCGATTAATCCTAATTGCTACGCTAAAGTAATGATGGTTAATGGGGACCATCGGATTGGAATTTTTGCGAAGCGAGCTATTCAGCCTGGAGAAGAACTCTTCTTTGATTACCGGTAAGTATTGTTAAATATAATAGTCACCGGTGTATAATGAAGGAACGGTGTGCGGATGCATGACGTTATCTTGTTTACGTTGTGATCCAATACAGTTATGGACCCACGGAACAACTGAAGTTTGTCGGCATAGAAAGGGAGGTTGACTGTGGGCTTTGAACTGAAAAAGCTATGGTGGCTTTGGCACCAGCTCAAAGAAGTTTACGCTGCCGTATTTATTTATTTCAAATGCTCTACGAGTACCTTATCTAGGGTGATAGTTGCGGGAAATGATCGAAAATGTTTTATTCTTCACATACATCTTCCTACCTCGTACAGTTGTCGAATTACACCCTCTCTAAAAAATCACGGTTTACAGCAAAATACGAAATCACGCTAACGTTTTACTAATCCCGAATACCTTCGTGCTCGAAACGAAGTCCATACTTTTAATGAAGAAATCCGCTGCGCATTTTTGTACTAGCCTCCTTCCACTCCATATGCATGTTCATTGTATCAGATGTACTACCGGACTTCATATTGTGAAGTCATGCTCGCCTGGAAATAATATTTTGTACGTCGTAACAGTAACGAACGGATCTTATGGAAATAAATCGACAATGTTGTGTAATCAAGTAGCTTTATTCCTTTTCTGCATAACAAATGGCACATCAGCGCAATGCGTAGGAATCGCCTACAATTCACTCTCGCTGATGTGTGCTACACAGCTCCATTAAGAGATTCCTCAGCCATTTCTTTGAGCCCTGCGCTCGTTGCTGTGAGAGTAAGCGCTCTCCATTCCTTCTCCTGTGCTACATCCGGACCGCTTATGTATGTTTGTCGACCCGGCCTGAATGACTGACGTAACAAATGAAACTCAGTCATTCGAATCTTTCTCACTCTTTTCATCTTTCTGCCCCTTTATGTCGCCTCTCTGTAGTCTGTCACTAAGCCTGTCTTTCAGTTTTTCGAACATTCTCATCGACTCAATCTCTTCGTACGTCTGATCCAAGCGAAAATGTATAGGATCAAGAGTGCTTATTAGCGTGAACAACAGTTCACTACTTCGCTGGGCCACACATACGGCATAGACACGTTTCCTATCAAATTAAACCAAGTCTCTGAGTTCGAGGAATACAGAAGCGTAAGCAGAAAGCTGACTTACCCCTGCAAGGTTCCCCTGATGGTGTTATACTTTTCTGCCGCAGGATCTTGGCTCCTGAATATATTCTCTGTCGCTTCTGCTGATAAAGCAACCGTGCCTTCCGCCATTACGTCTCCGCTATAAAGCTCCAGCTACAAATATAAGGCAATTCCAACAATAGATAGCCACTGGTGTCAGGTAGTGGCTAATATAATCAACTATGCTCTTAAAATGTCACTCATGAGTAGAACTTTGGCTATCATGAGGGTTGTGTTGCACCCTTTTAACTACAAGAGCTAGAGATCTTGGTATTGTTAGTTTCATATTTTATATTACCCTCATGTATCACAGAGCATGTCTTCACTTTAGGTTCCAGTAAGTGGAGCCAGTACTATAATGCTCTCTACGCTCGATTTCATTAGTTAGCTAACCCGTTGTATTGCTAGAATTAATAGGGGCATAGCCAAACTTTGGATTTTCGGAAGCCCTTCAAACTCTACATGCCTATTTTCCGATAAGCTTTAAGGCTGCTGCTGCTAGAGATTAAGCGCTTGCTTGAGAATTCCCAAAGTCTTCGGAGAAAGCAAGCATTGTCTTTTTGCGAAACCGTTTCACTATCTTCGTTAATCCTACGGTAGGCTTTTCTATAAACTCAGACGGAGTAGGTTCATCCTCTTCCCTGTAACACATGTGTTCGGAGTTATGGAAACATACAGGTCTATATATTAATTACCTCCACGGAAACGGCACTAGCCTTGTCGGCCGAGTATACTGCAACCACGTACTTAGGATCATCTCCAGGGGGCGGCATGAGCATTTCTGTCACAAAACGGGGAAAGAAGTTGATCATGACATACCGTTTGTCATGATAAGTTCGGGGGCACCAAATTCCTGCAAGATACTTTCCCTTCCCGTACACTGCGTGCAACCTGATGAGAAATCAACTGGCTAGTTACGTAAAACCCATTAACGCATTAAATTTTGTACTGTTGTACTTACGACGTTGGAGCTTTCGATACAGCTTCCGCGTGGTCAATTGGGCCCACTTTAAGCTGGATATGTTCATCTGCGGATTGAATGCAAGTACTCTGACCCATGTTTTTACGAACCTCTACACTTTCTAGCAACATGACCAGCGTGTCCCCAACCAAACCATCTGGAAGTTTCACATTCAGCATTTTCACCTCCACTGATAGTGCCTCTATGGTACTCTCATGAGTTTCAGCTCCCAAACTACTGGAATCTCTACGAGACTTCGGAATATCTTCAACAGTGTCAACTTCGAGCACGTGTGGTTCGCTGCTGTCTGGAATCGGGCCAAGTTCCATTTCCCCGTACTCATTTTCCTCCTTCTCAACAATCTGCATGTCGCCCAGAGAAATGTCATTATAGCGCCCGGCTGTTTTTTTAATGACAGTAATTTAATAAATAAGGTAGCCATGGGAAGCTTATCGCCTACATTATTTTCGCCAACAGTTTCCGAGGACGGGTCTGGTACCTGGTCGGGAATGTGAAAGAGTTGACGAATCCCGCCATCGTTCAGGTTCACGTACCGTTCCTGTTCAACCTGAGAGTGATGATGAGTATAAAATTTGATCCGTCGGATAGACTGCCGGAAGAGTGATTTCCCTGGCGACTTACTCTGAATTCTCCAACTAAGAAGTCACGAATTTCTGTCACTGCTCCGGTTTCCAACAGGAAATTTTGAATGACAAGCACGGTGTATGGCACTAAAGCCTCCATCAGTCGGTCGCTATAACCTTCTTTTTCTCTGCCTTCCGCATTTCGTGGAACAAATTTATGACGAAAAACATATGGGAAAAGTAAAATTTCAAGAGCAAGGCTCTATCATCAGATTATGTACATATCAGCACCATCTACCCCTCAGTGAAAGCCCTTCCAATTTTTAATAAGATTCAAAATGTTTCGATAACTCACTCCCTTCATCCTTTATCAAGCATGCGAGTCGTTGAGCCTCCGCCTCAGCCCTCTTCCTCCGTGACATTTCATAATGAATGGAAATCTTAAGAGAATGGATAAATCGTACTCAATTTTGGAATTTCCTTCCTTATATGGGGCGGCCTTTAGGTCTTTGATATCCCAGACAAATACAGTGAAAGTACTCACCAGTGTTCGCTTTACCCTTCCCTGTTGGAAGCGAAAAAACAGAGTTTAACCATTACTTTCACGCAGAGTTAAACCATTCACTCGCACGTCTGCTTAAGAGATATATTGAGAATTGAGACATTACTTACCTCCATACACTGCAGTTCATTCTCGAATTCTAGCTTGATGAGCTAATAATTTTGCAGAAGGCAAGAAATTAACTTTCACGTATTAATTAATGACAAAGGAGAAAAGAACTTACGGCAGCCAATTTAGGAGCGTTTGATCCTCGGAATAACCTCACGGGTTTCCCTCCCTAAATATGACCGGCTAATGTGGTTTTAAATTCTTCCAAAGTGATCATTAAAAAATGCAAGGCATCTTACTCCTATAAACAGCCATGTCGGTTCACTTTGATCTTTAAACACCACCAAGTCGCTCACACCATCTGAACACGCCTACAGGAAAGAGTATTTTAAAGATGTTTTCCATACAATATTCTTTTGAAATAATATTTTGCTGAAACGGACTCACGACTGCAAGCGAAAGGCGCTCGTCATTCACTTCGATCTTTATGCGCTTCAAAATGCTGATCATACTAGTACACGGACCTGCCCAACTCGCGTAAACGTCAACAACTACAAATAAGAGTTCACTGTAACCATTTCTAAAAGTTTTTATACTTTTTTCAAATTTTTTGCCATGGATGATTGGTAAAGCAGCTTCATTGAAATATTACTACAACATTCAAAATTTTGGTCATTGATTAAACGTTTATTCAAGTTGCCAAGCCAGGGAGAGATATACGAATCTAGTTGAATCCCAAATTTCCTTAAGACCCGTCCACCTCCACACTTTAACTTATATAGCGCACTACCTGGTGTGCCCACACCTTGTGTGGGCCAAACTGGGACTTCCACAAGCACCGTACAAGGGGGGTGCACAAGCATCGTATGCCAAACTTGGACTTCCTCGGGGGTATACGAGGGAAAAAGGGAAAAAACCTACAACTTGCAATTGCTAGAATTCGCGGATCAAAAGGTGCCGGGAGGGGGTACATGCGTCCGAGAATTCTAGCAATTTAGTTGTAGGTTTTTTCCCTTTTTCCCCTTGTATGCCCCCTGATGAAGTCCAAGTTTGGCATATGATGCTTGTGCACCCCCCAAGGAAGTCCCGTTTGGCCCACACAAGGTTTGGGCACACCAGCTAGTCTCCTGCAAGCAAAAATAACTTGCTAAGGGTAAAATAAATAGTTTGAAGCCTAACCAGAACCAATTCCTTACAACCACATTTGAAATGAATTCAAACAAGGTCGACCATTCATAGACCACGTATAACATGCATATTTTTTATGAGCGGAAAATAAATTCCTGGTGTAAGCTTCACTAAGTTGGTGGTAGTGAAATTAGTAGTTGGGTTTCAGTTTAGAATTGGGTGGCTCGATAATTCTAGATGAGCACAAAAGAAATTTATGGTGCCACCTATGTGAAGTTGCTTGCACCAAAATAAATTATTTGATGTTTCAGTACTAACCAAGGATTTTCTAAACTTGTGAATAAGGAGCCCGGAAACTTTGTAGGGACTGTAATATGTAAGGATGTGCTGCAATGTGATAAGGCCTTGTGTAGGAAAAAATTGGTGCGGTTGCTGCAAAAAGTTAATGTGCGTTACATTTCTGCCAACAGGAGGCAAACAATAATAAAAAAAAGAGCAGGAACTTATGCTGTAAGATGGTTCCATATGCCGCGATGTGGTGAGGTTCCGCGAAAGCATTTGGCTGGTACATGTACCGGTTCTGCGTTATTGTTAGGACAGCACCACCGCATACTGGCAACACCACCGTTTACTCGGTGCAACATCTAATACTCTTGTATAATAGCATGCTTAAGGCCAAGGAGCAGGTTGGGGCTGCAAGAGGGGTAGGAGTTTTCGTTAGGGAGTACTTATAAGCATGCTTAAGGTCTAGGAGCTAGTTGTGGCTAGTTAGTAGGTATTAGGATGCTGAAGGTCTAGGAGCAGGTTGCAGCAGGAAAAAACATATACACGCATGATGGTATAAACATAGCTTGTGCTCTACTATGCTTTGTGCAGGTGCATATGCAACAGGGATGCGAGTTTTGGTTAGGGAGTTTGTATTAGCATGACGAAGGTCTAGGAGCAGGTTGAGGCAGGAACTAAATGATTACAAGGGACGTTGGCGGTTATAGTAGAAGTCTACATAGAATAGGTACTGCTGAACCATTTGTTGCTTGCACCAACGTATACTCCGCGTAGCACGGTAGACTGGCAGCATCATCCAGTGAGCACTGCACCTCCAGCGTGTACTCCCTATGCCACCGTATACTGACAGAACTAACGTTTACACATTGCAACACGTGATGCTCCCTACGCCACTTTACACACAACTAGTAGGTTTGCCCAGAGCAAGTGTGGCCTGTACACCGTCGTCGTGTCCTCGGCGATTAAATATGCATAACACACCAAACTATAACCCACCCAAGCAGTTCACACTCAGTGTATAACTAACTTGGATTTCCTCGGGGGATTTACAAGGCTCACGACGTACGAAAAAAACCTACAACTAAATTGCTAAAATTCGCGGATCGCAAGGTGCGGGGAGGGGGTGTATGCGTTATGCCTATTTAATCGACGAGGACATGACGACGGTGTACAGCCTAAACTTGTTGTGGGCAAACCTGCTAGTCTCGTACAACAATTAACAAATAAATGACCTTGAAATTTTTCGGAGGACCAAACAGCACGTTGTACTGCTGCACCAACTATTCAGTCAAGAAACAAATGTAATTTATATGTAATTTACGTATACAACGGCTAGCACAACCATTTCCTCAATGCTCAATGTTATACTACCTGCACCACCGTACAGTCTCTACACCCCCGTATACTCATCACAACACTAAATACTCTTTGCACCAGCATATACTCATGACAACATGGAGTTCTTCCTGCACCAGCATATACTCTTCGCAATTTTTCGCACTCGGTGCACCAGCATATCGACGGTTAAACTGCAAACTTAAACATTTTATTTTCTCGCCGGTTGCAATATTTAATGTATCCACTTTTTGCTTGCACAAAACTATCCGTATCCACAAACCAACTCAAATCCACCAACCATACAGAACACGCTATATTGTTACGGTATCACATGGAAACAGACGGTTGTTGACTATGGTTGTGTAAACAACCATAGTCAGAATTATTTCTGGCGCTCGATTCTGGCTATACTTACTTCTACTCC
>WJFA01000322.1:0-44349 GCA_009870155.1 Pseudobourletiella spinata
GTAGCTATCCAAGTTCCAGTAATTAAGCTGTCTCTGGCACAGTTTCTCATGGCTCCGGTTCTATACTTATAGCATTATAGAAAGTACTTTGTGATTAAGATTCCTTCGATTTTATTTTATGGGAATCACGTCAGAAAATCCCAAGCTAGAGCAATCAGCAATGGCTCCTTAAATTCTTGAGATCTCATTTTATGGAGTTTCAGCAAAATCGTGAGACTAGTTAAGAAGTCAGAGCTAAAATCCTGTTTTTGACGAGTTTTAATATGGGCTTTGGCCGTAGTATGGCAGTTGCAATGCCTCCCAAATCCAAAATAGGTTGTCACACAGTGACAAGTAATAATTTATTCGAGAGCGCACGCCAAGTTGCATTTCACCTACAGTAAAATCTCCGTCTAACAGCCTTGTGTAACACCGTCATCTTGTTACAACGGTCAATTTATCGTACGCCTGTTTGGCTTTTACTGTGTTATTTTCAGGGCTTATAGCGGTTTTTCCTTACATCGGTCAAGTAATTTGTATGCCCTGAAGATCGCACTAAGGAGACTTTACTGCATAAGGCCCGCACCTTCAAAGGGCCATTATATATCATCAGAGCGACGGGGCATTTCTAGTCACATGTTTAGATTACCTAAATGTTTAACCCCATGGCCAAAGGAAGCTTGCTGTGACCTCTTGAATTCATCTATTATGTGTGTATTGGTGTGTCAACCGCTGATCGAGGCAGTTTAGATTTATTTACGACTCACAAGGCAAATGGAGGGGGCGCTAGCTCGAAAGCAAACCAAGCCTACATATTTCTGTGTGAGACTCTTCGGGGTAAATCATCCGTAGGAAAACCGTTTCCCACAGGTAGGTTCCTATACTACCGAAGAATGCAAAGGTAACATCATTTACAAAGCATTGAACGTTGTGAAATTTATTGAAGATTGCTGAAAAATCTCAGTACTTGAGTTTTTGGGACCAGTGCGGACAAGGAAGTGTTAAGAAATATGAAATCAGAGCCTAGAATCATGAAGGAGCTGGACTAAGATTGTATTTGGCTTGACACTGATGATCAAAATTGAAACCCTGGAAACATTAACTGAACCTGAAGACGAAGGGTCTCTGGTAGTAATAATGATAAATAACATCCACGAGGGCTAACGTCCTTAGGTGGCAATGATCTGCTGGCACTTTCTGAGAAGAAAAATGCTTCTAAGGATTTCCAAGGGCTTCTCCTGTATGACTGCTGTGACTAACTCCTCCGAGATACAAATCATTGCGGACTCAGCGTCTGTTGTTGTTATTGTTTCTGTTGTCGTTTGGATATCTGCTGCCCCCGCATGCATACTCGAGTACGTTAAGGAGCGCACTGCGAGATGAGGGAGCATGTGGGAATGATTTCAAGGTCAGAACACTTTCACATTTCGCTCTGGTCATATATGGACATCTTTGGAGACGAATATCTTTTCATAGGCACACGATTAAAAGTAGTTGAGCACAGGCAGGTTCCTTGCTATAAACTTGGGAATGGTTTGCAAGAGTGTGTGTATCCATTTGTGCATATACATATGATCTCCCAGTTACATGCTCCCCCACATGTATCTTAACATTTGAACCCTCCTCATTTGCTGCAAATATGTGTGAGCCGATCATCATGACTAGAAGGATGATGTGCTTATACTTACACCTAAAAGTATCTCCGTATGTACCACTTCACAGCCCTGTGAGCTTGAATAAGGTAATCTTCCTACTGCAAAAACTTTCTGACTTTTGTAACATGTCAGCGAGTATGACGCGGGTCAGTTGTCCAATGGATACTGCATTAGTAAGACGCGTCCCCGCTTCCTTCCTCTCCCGTGGCATATTATATTTTATCCCTCAGTAGCTCTTCAGGAGGCAACCAGTCCCTTTCAGAGGATAGATTTGGAACCTTTGTTCCTGCGGAGGACCCATACTTTGAATGCCTGCCATCTTCGGAAGAATTTCAGCATCCTAAGCTTCAAGTCGTACCCTGCTGGCAAGTCTAAACTGAGGAACTGACGCAGTGTTTAAGTGATAGTTGAACCAAGAATTCGCATCCTCTGTAGTGCCCGTGACTTTTGGCACGGAAGGAGAAACCTTGTGCCACTCTTTCACAGCATTCAGTAAAAGAAACTTGAGTCTTGATTGAAGGGGAGTAAGATTGAGCTCTGACTGTGATTTGAGGCAACGGTAGACAACGGAGAAAGATGTCTTCAGCTGATGCGGACCGATTGGCATCCCTTTTCAAAAATGTGAAAGTGGCGCCGAGTAGCCGTCGCGGGAGTGACGCAGGGCTTCCCAAGAGTTTCCACCTGATCCCCGGTATGAATGTGACGGTTACCACGACTGTGACTTCCTCCGGGCGGGAGTCTCCCTCACGCAGCTGTCAAATGCACAGTCACCATGCCCCGCCGGGAGTGTCCCAGGAGCGACGGGGATCCACCGGGAACATTTTGTGGCGGAAAACGTCACACTCCCACGTGATTCCGGCTGGAGTGGACTTGTCCCGCCGCGGATCCACCCCGGGAGACGTACATCTCTTTCCAAGTCACCGAAGGGACTCGATGAGCTATCGAAAATTCTCTACAGATTCCATCGAGATGAACGAGCCCATCTCCTCCAGCCCTGGGGCGGCAAATTCATGGAGCAACAGCATCCCGAACATTATTGAGGAGGAGGTAATTTACTTAAATTTTTCTACTAAAAGCTAATGGGAAAAGCATCCTACCGTCTCTTTCCTCTTGATTGGATTGATCCATTGATGGATTAGCCCGTGGCCATGAAACTCTGCCTCATGAATGACCACTTCTCCAAGTCCAAATGGAAAATTAGCATATGAATTATTGAGTTTTTTGAGGGAGATATGGAGCGCGGAGTATTCCGCATGCATAACGGACGTGGCCATATTAACAATTGCATGGTCTCATCGTCGGCAGAACTCATTGGGCTACCATTGAAAGGGAGGGTATGGAGCCGCGGAATGAGATTTTCCTCCCGAAGCTTCCCCACCAACAAACATAGCTTCGTTCTCGGCGTCTTTTTTAAAGCTTCGCAACACTTCCGTAGCACGGAGCCATGGGAGGGGGAACTCTGACAAGTGCACACCCGCTCCTATAATGAGAGCACGAATGTTCCCAATATTCCATACGTCAGCTCCGCACGTGAACCTTCTGTTGGCGTCAGGAGCAATCCGATGAGCCATTGAATGTCTCTCAGTGTCTCTTTGAGACAGTCTCTGGAAGGCATGATAAGAGAGCCACGTGGTAAACTACAAGCGTTAATAATAATGATGTGACTTCTCGTCCATTCTGCACGGATAATTCAATTACATTGTGGGTTACCCACTACATAAACACGTGCGTGCACCGACGGCGGCAGCGGCGGTAATGATATGCAGCTGAAATGAGTTATGATTGGATCCACAATTTTTTTTCTCAGCTCCCCCTCCGCACAACACCGAGTGTAAACTGATCCGTTCCACTTAATGATGCTTTTAATTTTCAATTCTTAAGCTCTTTTCCCTCCCCATCATTACTGTAGGCTGGAGCAGTTGGAGCTCCGCTCACAATCTATGTGAGCCGACTGCACACATAGACTATTAAAGTAAACCAAATCCACTACTGGTGTCACTTTTAACTGTGTAGCCTCATTTCTCAGCTGAGTGGGTTTGAAAAACGGTTGAAACCATTCCAAATCAGGCAAACTTGTATGCATGTATATATATACGTAGACAACGATTTGCATCAGAGTTGTCGTCGTCCTTTTTACTCACTCAAACAGTAACAGTAAGGGATGTAGCGCATGGACGGAACTCTTGAGAGTGTCAATATGATCATGCGGCGTACTACACCACTACTCCCGTCGCCACCGTGTATGTTCTGCAAGGACTTGTAAGGACATGGTAAAATTCCTCTGCTGCGCGTGAATACATGAAGCTACCATGGTGCCGCGACGGGAGCACTGACATATGTAAAATCTCTCAGGTTCCCACTCCTCTAACATATACATGCGCCCACGATGACATACTAAATTCATTTAAACGGCCGTCAACCGGTAGAAATCTGCAGGTCCTTGTTTTCACGGATAAACTTCTCCACATGCAGAGCCACATGTCAGACTTGGTGGGCCATGGAGTGAGCATATACGATGTGGCATTGAGTGTGTATATGGTACTCCCCATACTTCCCTCAACTACGTGAGAATATGGAGACACAGTGGGGAAAGACCCGGTTGAGTCGATTTATGAGCAAGAAGTCCCTGATTTACCCCTGGAAGTGCTACTATGCGTGGGGGTTGGAGACAACTCCTATTGCATTGAACAACCATCTGTTTCATCAGCAGGAGTATAGTGCGTGCGTGAAAACAAGTGTGTGCACAAATACACTTGCGTAAGCACAAATATGCGCATATACACAAGGAAGTTGTGCAAAAAATAATAGGATATCCCATATAGAGAGCAAGGAGAGCATTTTACATTCATATCACAAATCGTATTTGCGCTTCAGTCATCAATTTTTTTCACCCAAAAGAGCAGCCCCTAGGTATATGGCCATATAAGATTTCTGTCATCTCCTGTCGTCATCATCAACGTCTTCCTCACATACCCAAACATCTTAGTTGACTAATTGACTTTAATGGGTAGGTGTGTAACTACAATTCCAAATAATTTTTATTCTTCACCATCTGCACCATCCTCCACTCGTGCGCAAAGGGATATTAAGTCAATAAAAAATATATTAAATTCCAGTGACTAGAGACAGGCGACTACATGGGTTCAAATTATTGTAAATAAAAAAAAGTTGTACATTCTCTGTCCGCAGCACCTGAATCTGAACTCTCAGCGCCACCACCCTTGCCGAGAGTTATAGGTTGAGGGGAAAAACTGAGCTCTGTTCCTGTTAGCATGTACAAGGGACACCATGCCCTTAGTTGTCAAATCCTGACTGTGGGAGCAAGATGACAAAAGGGTGCGCTTTCATCTCCAAGAGTGTTTTGCACAAGTAATCCCTTTCACAGCTTGACAGCATGACTGCATATATAGGGGACTGGGGTGGGGGAAAATGGAAGCTATTTTCTTGTCTTTTACTCAATGGCTTCAAATATGCTATCCCCAGCGTATTTCATTGCTCAAGTGATGAGTTGTGAACACCAAGGTCAATTTTTTCCCTCGCTACCATTACTTTTGTTTATCATTTCTGAGTCATTCCCTAGGAACATTCACACGCACACACACTTGGAAGAAAATTTTACAACCATCGTCCTGCTCTCCCAACTTCCTCTGGCTCTCGTGTCATACATGGAGGAATAAAATTAGCCCCAAGGTGTCTCCGCGAACTTTGGTCATTGAGGACCATTTAGGATCGGACATATGCTCAGACTTTTCCGAGTGAGGTGTGGGTCTATCCATTCGTGCTTATTCCCCTGATCTCTTGCGGAATTCAAAACTTGATCACCCCTCGGCCAGGTTGATGCATGAGGCCCACCGACATGACGTTGATGACAAGAACAGCGGTAGGATACTAATAAACAATTAAATTTACGAACAGAGGTATTTCATTTCAATGTCTCAAACGTTCATTAAAACCACCCGTTTGATGTCAGTACAGATTGAACGAGATAGATTGAGAGGCATGGTTAATGATACAAGTACTGCAGTATATACAAGTAGCGTAACGTGTTGTCAATGAAGAACGGAATCTCACCGCACTGCGAGTGAGACTTCCATGGCTGAATGGTTCTTGAACCACCGTACTAATCCCTTCGGTTAATTGTTTGGTGTCCTAATGGATGTCCCTCAAACGGCATTGACTCTTGCGTGTCTCTTCTGGCTCATGTATGTCTGTCTGCATTGACTGGGCCACGACCACAAAAAAATTTTTCCTTTCCACCGTAGCTGCACGAGCAAAGTATGTCCGTAGCTCATGTACCTCGGGGGGGGGAGGCAAGTTTGAATGGGAGTTATCGGAAGAGGGAATAGAGCTTATTCAAGTTGAGCTCATTTGGTGATGAGAAGATGAGGGATTTTGGATCCACCGGAGGATGGTGTGTCTCACATCCCTGTGCAACCAACTTGTTGCGGTGAGACCCTTTTTGCATGTTGAGCTGTCTTACTTTCGTGTCTTTTCATAGCTGAGTGTGGTGGATATTCGTATAGCAACAATACCTCCTAACTGCTTGTGAATTGGTAGGCACATATAACCATGGGGAAGGGAAAAGTTTTGAGTTCGCGGCACAGCTTGTCAGCAATGCGATGGCTCATTATTCCCCTGACTTCCCCTCTCCTTATGGTCGTGTTCCACAGCTGGTAGAGTCCGCAGGGAGCGGAACAACCAGTCACCAAATATATCTTGAGTTAGTTGAGCACGAGATTTCTGCAGAGTAAGACCCTCGTGTACAGATTTGAAAGCTCCAACAGGCAACGGAGTCATTCATTACACAGTTCTTAGCCCAAGCAAACATATTGTTGAGGGGAGCCGAACATTACAGAGGAGACATTTTCGTTGTCAACAAAACTGGGTTCTGCCAAAATCACGCGGGTGGGTCGACGACGAGTGAACAGTTGAACGTCATCCTCCGGCACGCCGCATGGTTAATTAAACTGATTTCTCGATATTATCTTGAGAAACTCACTATCGGTTGCATCTGCCAGCATGTATATCGGCTCCATCTGTGAGGAGTATCATTGAGGGCAGTGTCGGGGTTACGAGTGCCAGTCCCCGGCTGGATTTCCCTTAAATCTAATATAAAGTTTAGGCCCTTCGGAATCATACAGCGTCTCATGGAGTGACTGGAAATTAACGATGATCAGCCGGAAGCACACGATTAACCTGGCACAAAACGGTGCCAACAATGGTTTGAGCGGGGCACAGTTTGTGGGCATCACAGGGAAGCACAAAGTTCCGGCCACCATGGTCTGGTCCGGCCGAGGACCCCCAGCCCTCCTCTTAACCAGTAATGGTAGTGGTGTTCGAAAACTAGTGAATCCCATTAACGGCCTTAGTGTCAACTTCCGCCCTGCCCCTCCCTTGCCTCCACCACTGCCCACCGTCCCTCTCAACGTCACATGTTCTGCGGGAGCTCAGAATAAAAACAAGTACAGTGCCGGCCTCGGGAATGCCCAGTGTTGTTGTTACTGCTGCTGTGACTCGGACAGGACGTCGACTGGGCAATCGGGGAGTAGCAATAGCCAGGGGAAGACGAAGCCGCTGAGGAGCAAAACCTGGCGGCGGAGGTCCCGGTCTGAGGAACGGCTCTGCCCCAAGTATGCCGTGGATGTGAGGAGACTCATCCCTTCCGTATGTTCCAAGCCTTAACACTATTACTTTTATGTAGTCTCCTATCCTCAGGCAGGGTATGTAAGCTTATTTAACATATTCCTTCCACCCGACTCCACCTGACAGTTGATCAGTGGATTTACTTGGAAGGTACTTGGGTCTGAATTGTGGGAGCATAAGTTATAACGATTGCATTGTTGGACCTCTACGGGCACAGGAGGAAAAACAAGGAGAAAAAGTGTGGACCTTGAGGAATAAGTTTCAGTGTGGTCACACCTACTCCCCGAAATAACTTGAAGAGGTGGCGGATTAGATTTACTCCCTATCTACTGGCACTATCAATTTTGTTATATTTCCTTTTCTTAAAATTGATTAGTACGGGAGTTTATAAGCTATTTCCAACAGGAATACGATTGAGAAATGTGCAGCGGGAACTATGAAATAAGATGTATATATTTCTCTCTCATACTAGTTTGTGCCCAAGTCCTGGGACACGTATGGCTGTCATAGAAACTGATTTCATGCCATGCTGAGTCCGAACAAAAGCTCTGTACGAAGAATACGAAACACACGGAAAAAACACAAAAACCAACGATGGAACAGTATGCTCTACTAATTTGCATTTGTCGACTTCCACACTGTCGTCATACAAGTACTCTCTTCTCCTTCAGCTCGCCCTCCTCCTCATTTGTCATCACTGTGATGGTGTGAGCGTTGGAAAATGAAGCGAAACCCCAAGTTTTCCACACTCAAATAGTTCACTTGGCGCAGTGATAGTGAACATGAAGTATATGGTAGGCCTCAATCAAGTTCAACAATAGGTCCTGTACTAGGATCCATAATGGGACAAAAAGGGGAGAACTGTCAAAAACGTCAGTTGAGGATGACACATTTTGCGGGGGAGTTTGGAAGCAGATACAAACGTGCGGTTTCACGTCGTGGTCATACCTCAAAGTTTGCTCACCATTCTTCAGTGTGGGAGCTCCATTATTATTATTATTATTACGACTACAATATTACTCTTCCATTTTTTCGTACCCTGGCCAAACCCCAGTTTAGACAAGTCCTCCGCGTTATCAGAATCATTTTCATTTTCAGGATCAAGTCTGATGCACTCTGCCTTGGGCTAGATAGAGTAATGGATGTAGCATTATTACTCAACGATAATACTAGCGAGTCATTAATTGGGGGAAAGGAGCAAAAGTCTTATCTGAATCTTGGTATTGTGCGCAAAGGTGGCCCTGCCTTAATGGATTGTGGCCACTTATATTTTCTTTGAGGATGCAAAGTTGATGAGCGATAAAATTCTACCTCTCATTATCAATGATTACAGTACTCCACCTTTCCCCGTGAACAGAAAACTGGGGATTTTTTCAAGAAAAACAACCACTTGAGGGACATCATAGTTATTTTGGTTCTTGCGCACACACAAGTCTATAGGATGCATTTAGGGAGCTCAGCTAAGCAATTTCGACAATGTATGACTCGCATAGGGGGCTGCTAACGCTAACGACAAAATATCTTGTCCCTGTGCCACGCCTTGACAAATACCAAAAAAACAGTGCATAGAAATTCTGACATAGCTTTCCAATAATTAAATCCACGAGGGCATGAAAACAGAAGATGAGGAGTCAGCCTCCTCAAAGTGGAACATGGATTATTAAATGGAGCTATTTTCTTTGACCATTTATCATACGGAGAAAATAGCCGCTATTAATGTGCCTCTGTCAACATTTCTGGGGTGATGACAAGCTTGTGTATAGGTGAACAATTCTCGTGCGCATGAGAAGATTCCTGTGAGGTTGGTGTGTGCGTCTTCATGATTTTCCAACTGGCTCGCCAAGTCGCCAACCGTCCTTCAACCATTCATTCAGCTCAGATGGATCTCTTCTAGTAGGGTAAATGTTATGATGATGGGCTGAGACAAATTTTCCTCATTCTACTACAAATAATTGGTAACGGAACATTCACATTCTAAATAGACTAAAATCCATGCCAATTAGAGCAAGTTATATTTGTTCATATTCCCAAGATGGGGAACTCTCAGACAGAACTTCATGGAATGAGTGAAGGGCTCATGGTTTCCGTTCAAAGGTATAGAAGCTATTGTAATAATGTGGAATCCACTGGCTCCGTCAGAGGACAAAAGGCTTCATGGCAGAGGGAGACTTGAAACGGCACTGCTTTATTTCATTCATATAACTTATATGAGAGCTCCATGCCAGATTTACTTGGTGAACATAATAGAAAAGAACGGAGGAATGATGAAGCTTACAACCTCTCGGGAGTAGGTTTTAACTGTGTACTACTACCGCCTCTGCTTCTTTGTCCCATCCCGTGATCAAATAAAATGTAGGGTGATTTCACAAATTATGAATGGGTTGGAAAAATGCTTTTCTTACCATTCTGATTTCCTTTATTCATAGAGGCCTGCCTGATTTCGTGAAGCAGATTTGCATTCAAAATAACTACAATCTCCTATTTACAGAAATATACTGCAACATTTGGTCTGCAGTGCAGTTTCATGCCGCTGCGAAGTGAGCGGAAGTCATGTATTCAAAACTTGGATGGATGCACACATCGGAACATAAGTATGGAAACTGTGAGTTTAACTAATTTTTTCTGTGATATTTTACAGAATGAGAGCAGCCGAGGGTTCACAAAGCCGAAATTCGTGGCCGTCAATGGACTGGAAGACACACAGGCTATCCGCTGCGCCGAGTTCCACCCTCAGGGACGTCTCTATGCTGTTGGGTCAAACTCTAAAGTCCTGAGAATTTGTGCCTACCCTAACATGGGGAATTTATCGGATGATCATGTGACGAAACCACCAAACGTGCTCTACAAGCGCATGAAGCATCACCGCGTAAGTGACACCACCTTAAATTTCAATAGGAAAACACTTCTCACTCTCAAACCCATATGCATGCGATGGATATTCCCCTACGGAATGCTCTGTGCGGAGGAAGAGGGACAATATGATGATGCTGAGATCTGCCCACTACAACATTATTTATTCCCGTTCCTCCACCTCGTGTCCTACGGCCGGCAGAGCGGAATCCGCTGAATCATCCGACTAGCGCAATGTTTATTTTAGTAACCTACACAAACCCTCGAGATTTTATTTGCAACTTAAGAAGTAATTATAAGGCCCCGCACACAAAGTTTCTCGAGGAGTTCCCCACTGACCACATATTTGTTCAACGAGCTCGCTATTTGTCATGCTCTATGGTACAAAGGCTGTTAAAGACGGGAGTACGCATCACTGCATCACCAGCATTCACGTACCTACCTGCATCCGCATTATTATCAAATGGAAAAAGTCAGAAAATTGGTGTACATATATATATATATATATAATATATACTGTCTATCTGCTAGGGACAGTGATGTCGAGATGCAGATAAGTGTGAGGAGTTACTCCTCACTCGATGTCACCTCAAGCAGTGATGATGGCGCCAGGAATTTTATCCTTTGATGATAAAAGTGATTATGATGACTGAAATGTGAGGAGCAGATGTAGTGAGGCTGTATCCACCACGCCAAGACGAAATCGCACACGCTCCAACCTCTGTAGGTACCAGTGCTTTGAAAAATACGTGCCATTGGCAAATATAAATACAGAAATACGAATACTTAAGCCCATCATTGACAAATACAAATACAGAAATACAAGTACTTAAACCCATCATTGACAAATACAAATATAGAAATACAAGTACTTAAACCCATCAGTGACAAATACAAATATACAAATACGAATGCTTAAGCTGGTCAATGGCAATTACAAATACAGAAATACTTGTATTTTTTATTCGTATTTCTCATTTAAATTTGTATTTTCCAATGGTATTTTTCAAAGAAAAACAGCAGTTTTTTTCGAATACAAATACCCTTTCTGTAAGTATGACAAATAGAAATACAGAAATACAAGTACATAAGCTGGTCAATGGCAAATACAAATATAGAAATATAAGTACACAAGCTGGTCAATGGCAAATACAAATATAGAAATACAAGTACATAAGCTGGTCATTGGCAAATACAAATACAGAAATACATGTATTTCTTATTCGTATTTGTCAATGCGATTTTTCAAAGCACTGGTAGGTACCCCTCTCAATAATCCAATATCTAAATATATCTCATATCGGTACACTGCAGCTTTAACATTTTGTTTGGCGAAAGGGTACCAAGTTCGAAAATCGCTCTAAGGTGGGAGTGTTTGCGTGCACTGCATTGCTGTCGTGAGATATAATGCACACAGGATAGAGGATTCAGTGGAAGCAATGCTGCTGAAGCGTCATATGTGATGTAGCCTTACTTTATGACAGATTTTTATTACTATGCAAAATAATATGACGACTCGATTGTGACTCGATCCAAGAAAGTTTCCTGATGGTGGTAGATGTATTGTAATAGTAATAAATAGAAATTTATGTATGGATTTATAAATAGTTTAATCACACTTTCGCCCTCACCCTACAACACAGTCGCGTAATGAAAGCTAAAACGAAGTGCTAATTCGTTTTTCCTCCAACGTGGTACAACGTAGAAACAAAGATCCTTTTACGGTCTTCAACTCTCTTTCCTGCGTAATGGCCTTTTACAATTTTGAAAAATGTACGGGATGTGCCTCGTGGAGAGCACATGTGCCAGAGAGGACAGTACAGTACATTATTATTATATGTATAAATGAACACTACACAGCTTTTCTGTGTGATTGATGACAATGAACGGTGGGAAATGGTAGCTCTCACCACCACGACAAAAAATAGGGTCGAAGCCGTATCTCACATATGCAGCAGCAGTGCATTAAGACATCTGGGACAGGAAGCGTGTGCACCGTATAGGCTTTATTATGTTTTATTAGATCTGTATGTCACCTGGAATCAGACACAACAGGCTACAGAGCTTTGGAACTGACTGAGACTCTCGGCAGACCTTCACTGTTACTTTACAATCAGCATGACTACAAGTTACGCACAGGGGTCAAGGAAATCAGAATTTATAGGTGTTATAATGTACAAAGCCGGAAAACACAAGAGTATTCTGTCATGCCTTCAAGTCACGATCAGTTCAGTGTCACCGATTTTTCTGGTATATATATATACATATATATATATACATATATATATATCTGTTATTCTTCCTCAAAAGATGCCACAGAGTGCGCAGTCACAGCTCACAGGTGCGAACAAATGAGAGTACCGGTGGTGGTCAGTGCTCGTGGCCTTCTTTTCTTCCTTACTTATAGTACAATCGGAGTTTTTTAACGCAGCTCGGCCCCGTTATAAACTCTCAAATGCGCATGGATGAATGCACCCTCAGATTGTAAGATGGGGTTTCTAAAATTCTCGAAGCAACCCACCAGTACTCATTTCCAAGGAACTCAGACAATTTCGATTCTAGCGATAGTGACAAGGCAAAGTCGGTGAATTCCATGAATCAAGTAAAGACCATGTTATTCATTCATCGTGATAGCCTTCAACCCTGAAATTGAGCAAATCTAATCGTACATAGAGAGTCAATTTAGATTCTTTGATACTGTTTCGAGCAGAGGATGAAGTCATAAGAACATTAACAGGGACGGAATTTGTTTTTCCTGTACGTGCTCAGGGTCCTTGCATGAGTCTTCAAAAGCAAGTGCTACATTCTGAATGGTAAAAAAATTTAATTGTGGATGACACCACAAGATTTCATTTGAGCTTCTCGCGAACCGCAAACGGCACGAGAAAATTCTTGATTAACGATCATATATGAGCTTTACCACATGCATACCATGTTGGCTGGTCAGTGCAAGGAGGAATTGTGTGTTATTATGAAACAGCCTCGAATTTCACTCCTAAATAACCGCTTTGAATATACGTTAAGTAAAACCCGTTGTCACTGGCACAATTATACAAGTGCATACGCACCCAACGGGTATAACGAGGCAAATTGGTGGATGTGCAAACTTGTATACTTGGTAACCGCGGGAATTGCACGGACTGAGGCAACTCATGCTTGAACATATAACACATAACTGCGAGAACAAAATTATTACATTACATGATGATTTTGATGATGATAAACAGAATGTCCGACTGAGAGATACACGTTATATCAGGTCCATATGGCTGCTTAAGGAGGAAACCAAATAGTAAGGAACAAGGAGCCCCAATGGTTGTGGTGTTTTTGCGTAGGAAAAGGGAAAACAAGTAAATGTAATAATAAATTTAACCTCAATCATGCAAATTAGTGTAGTAAGTAGAATTTCCTATGTGTTTTCACATAGTCAAATAAATTATTAGTGAGATTCCACAGGCTATTTGAACTTAAGGGACAATAGTTTCATTCCGTTGCGTGAAGCGAACCTTAGCTATCAATGGCTTTATCTCCAAAATTTACCAGCCACATTCAAGTGAGAAAGGAGCTGCTGGAAACAAGTTAAAGGCTAGACAGGGCTACCACGAAGTTGTTCCTACTACGTAGATTATGGACAAAAATGGTGCGGATTTACAAAATCATTCCAGAGCGGCACATAAATATGCTAAAATAGTCCAGCTAATTTACTTGTTTGCGTAGGCCGCAGTTGGGCCACAGGAGGGACCCATGGATAAATTTGGTATGGACAATAAACAAGACAGGAGATATGACAGTAAATCATAGCACGAATAGACCCAAGCTCAAGTTCCCATTTGGTAAAAGTGGGAAGTAAAAAATGGGCTTTAACATTGCCTTGCTTGACTAAATGTTTCGATGGCTTGATAACTGAAAAACACGTCTTCAAGGGTAGCCCAAAAAACATGTGGCATGAACGACTCCGTTATGGGAGTTTCGCCTTTCAAGTGGTCAAGACAACAACAGTATAATGTACGAGTGACTCTTCCTGTGCAAAGGGGGATGCAGTATGTACTGCTGTTGTTGGAATATGTAGGAAGCATGAAGAACGCATGATAGGCGGTAGTAGTGCTTCAAAGGAGGAGTTCAGAAGATGGCTCCATTACAAATCCGAGGCAAACTGCCTGAGTGAACACCTTTAAAACGCTGTTGTAATCGGTGTTATTATCATCGTGATAAACGAATAGAACAAGCTCACTACAGCGGTGGATGACACGTTACGAAAGAGCAAACCCAATTATTACGGGCTTTCATCATTTTGCGTTTGGTTATCTGCGACATCTGATCTTACAACCTCGAGTTCTAATTTTCTGAACAAACGAAATCCGTCAGAGCGGGTGTACACAATAGCAATGCTAGAAAAGGACAAATACTTTGCTGCAAGGCACAGTCATAAGAGTAATTATGTATTGTTTAGGTGGAGCAAGAAATAATGAGGCGGCATCAGGCGTATCACAAACATAATGATGTTATTACTCTCCTACATATGACCGTTTATGGCTGTAAAAATTACCAAGACTATTCATAAATTGCAGGCAATCATAAGAGTAGACGTTTCGTAAGTAATGAGGCTGGACGGAACTAGCACAGGAAGCGGGTAGGGCAGGACACAACGCGTCGTTTTCCCACTTCTGATGACTGATGAACAATCTAGTACTGATAATGTTAGAAGTTCAAACGTCTTGTAAATAATATGAGTACAGAGGAAAGAGCTCCGATATGATGATGAAATATACAAGGATAATAATATTAACGTCACCGCCAGAGCAGAAGTATTTGTTAAGCTGTTAATTGAGTAATTAAGCGCATTACCTGATGAATAACAGCTTATAGTTTCGCTGTCCGGTGATGTCAAATTTACGAGGATACTGCTATTCCACTTCTGAATTACATTTTTCATTATAATAGTAGGGGGGAAAATCGAGCAAGTAGTACTGTCTTTTTTCCGAAATAACTTGGCGGCAATTAGTTAAAAGTAGTTCAGTGAGCAAACCATACCATTTCCGCACATGTTCATATTATCAAATTGTTGTATGATTCTCAGGGTAGCAGAGAAACAATATTTGCGATTGGTAGTAAAATAAGGCAAGATGTATTTTTTATTGTGCAGGGATCAATTTACTGCATGGGTTGGTCACCGGACGGGAATCTTTTGGCAACGGGAAGTAATGACAAAACAGTTAGGCTAGTTCGCTTCGAAGACATGAGTCGAGAAGATTTCAACCACACGCAAGAAGTGGACTTGACGATGCACGACGGCACAGTAAGAGATGTGTGCTTCATCGAGGACTTGAGTAACAAGGCATCCCTGCTGGTCAGTGGTGGAGCTGGTGATTGCAAGATCTACGTGACAGACTGCATGACCTCTACACCATTCCAAGCCCTAGCTGGACACTCCGGTGAGAAATGTTTTTGGATTTTTTCTATTGACACGAAGTTGAGGAATAATTACTGCTTCATTATTGGGGTAAAAAGATTTTACCGTAACTGTCGTGTCGCACGTATCATTTTTATGTCTCAAACAGCTCCAATCTTGTCATTATACAACTGGGGCGGCGTGATGTTCTGCAGCGGGTCGCAGGATAAGACGATCCGACTTTGGGATTTGAGAACTCGCGGATGCGTCAATTTGATTTCCCCGCTTACATGTCCAACTTCGTCTACGACAAAATCTCCGGTCGGATCTGTTTGCGTTGACCCTACGGGAAGACTGCTTGTGTCTGGCCATGAAGACTCTGCAGTTGTACTTTACGATATCCGGGGCAACCGGCAAATTCAAGCCTTTAAGCCTCATTCAGCTGAAGTGAGATCGGTGAGGTTTTCCCCGAAGGCATATTACCTCCTGTCAGCTGGGTAAGATATGCATAATTTGTCAAAAACAACGATCACGCTTTGATTTGAACTCAGATTGATTGTTACTCAAAATTTGTTTTTGTATTCCAGTTATGACCAGCGTTTAATGCTCACAGATCTACAAGGGGACTTATCACTAACTCTTGCCTCCGTTCCAGTTGCTTCGCATGATGACAAAATCATATCCGGTCGCTGGCATCCGACAGATTTCAGCTTTCTATCCACTAGTGCTGACAAAACTGTCAAACTGTGGGGCCTCCCGACTAATTAAGGCGAATAAAGCAGGAACACAAAGCAGGATGATATCAATCACTTTGAAATTGAAATTTTAACTGCTCTGAAACCTATTTGTGTCACTAATACGTGGTAGAAATGGTTAAAAAGCACACTACAGCAGTGCTCAAAGTTATTGCCGTCTTTCCTCCTTTCTCTACACAATAAGGAAACCAGACGAGAAAAGTCGTGATCGTGAACCCATGGAGCACCGTAGCAATTGCAGCAGTAATCCTGTGTAACATAATTCAGGAACGTGATAGTTGTCACTACTTTTTATTAATTTGAGCGCTGTTGTAAATACTAGTTACCGTACCGTGACTACGTCAAAAACAAAATAAAGCTTGTCAAACCAGATACGGCTATCATTCGAGAAAAAGTAACCAACTTACACAATACACATCTGGTACAAAGATGAATGTCTTCCAATAATGCGTTCCGAAATCCGATTTAGATGATTGTAACATCCAGCATTCGTTTCATCTGCTCGTCTTCACATATAAATTATTAGACTAGTAACAATCCTGTAAATAAAGTTTACTTGATGAAATCGACTGTACGAACACAAATTTACGTTAAACACGTTACGGAACAAATTTCGTTTGTGTTGGGTGTGGGTGCTCTTACTGTGGACAAAAAATCCTATAATCGAAGGTTATCGGCATGTGGAGGCATATTTTGACTGCATATTTGGCGTAAAATTAATTTCGAAGGGTTTCAGCCTTGAGAGATTCGAAAAACTTAGGAAGCTCAATAATTTCGCCAAGTGGAGGAGCACAACTGAAATATCCTGGTTAAGTTGTTTATTTCTACGTACAGTATTTACGTGCACGGGTGACCAAAACCTATTGTTATGGTTGCTGAATATATGCAGAATGTTTTCTGTAGTTTTCAAAAATATAGAGCAATGAAGATGAAGGTTTAATCCTTATTTCATGCTGCCAATTCTAAACTTCAATACAGGACACGGCAGTACCTACCAGCATACAAGGTAGTCTGAAGTTATGATTATGAGCTTACATGTTATGCTTCAAGCTATTCAAATTCCGCATGTTTGCACAGGATTCAACGGCTGCATGATTGCGTACACCGGCGAGAACTGTAAAAGCAACAAATTGTCACGATTAGTTGACACTTAGTAAGTTGCATTGAAATGGTCACAGAAGCTCTAATTCTCATGAGAAGGGAAGCAAACATTTCTGTCACCCTCGCACAAATCCGTGATTATGATTGGGTTGTCACCCAAGAACGTCAATAATGCGAAACTCGTCAGGGTGGAAAATCAGGTTTGCCTAAGTAAGCCCTCCAAGTTTTCATCGCCACGGAACCACGGGGTACGGCTTCATGTACATCGTCTTAAGAATGTCTTGAAAACAACCTCACATGCGAAATGCCATCGGGGTTTTTCAGTTATGAACTTCGAGTGCGTTTTGAATAATAAATACTTTTTTAGTCCTGTAAGGCAATAAGCATTTCTAACTATAATTTTCACTGCTCGATAGCTTTACCCCATCGAACCAATAATCATTGTAGCAATTAATCGTTTAGCGGTGAACCACAACTTGTTCATGAGGACTTCATGGAAAATCCTTAGAATTTTATATACAATCTTTTCGTGAAGACGGATTCCCCTTCCACATAGAATGATGAAAACTTTGGTGGTTTGCTGTTAGTCACCCACACATGATTTTTCGGTGGTCAGTCATTCGTTCGACAAAGGCAAGAGTCACTCCCCTTGTCAGTACACTGATAGACAGCTCGAATTCAAAGTGTTCTCCTAGCAGACGAGGTACAAACTGCCCGAAAATGCGTTGTTTACATAGAACACATGGATAACTTGATCACAAAAATACTGGAATATTATGGTATAGACTTACAATTACAATTGTACGCTCCGAGCTGATTCACTGTGGTGGGGAATTCAGGAGTGGTGAAATATGCTGTCTCAAATCACGAATAGGTTCTTCCCACCGCTTCTCATAGTATATATTTATCAGAGGCTTGGACTGAAAGCCGACTTCAAGGGCCCAGCGCAAATAAGCAGAAACATACTTCGCTCGTTGCTTCGGTCGAAGACGGGTAGCACCGAACAGCCCTCCGGTTACACACATTGGCAAACCCAGTTGAATACCTTCAATCCACTTAACCACAACCTCACCTAATAAAATCATTCATTCTATCACTATTGATTCATCATTGCATGACTTCATAATTTACCTTTGAACATATTCAGCATAAAGGGGTAATCCATGTACTAACTAACCAAGCATGTTTGTCGGCATTCCCGTAACGGTGTGAACTAAATCATGAGCCTCACGGTACCGTTGCATAACATACGCCAGCTCTGGGTCGGCAATGAACCTCACAGGCAACCTGCTATCAGGGGTTACCTTGTTTTTCCGTAAGAACTCTATGTACTGCCCTCCTTAAATCCAGAAATTAAATATGTGAGGGATAAAAGTATCCAGTCAACTCTGATTACTAAAATGCTTCAGTAGACAGATGAGCTACCTAATGTATCCTTTGGCAGCGAAGCCAGCCAATCCAGATCTACAGTGGAAGAGTTAATTCTTGGCTTTTCCTTCAAAATCGCAGCACCTTCGGGGTCATTCTGCATATTCCGCAGGATCTTCTTCACAACGGGATCTGCAGTGACCTCTCCAAACACCGCAATGGACTCTAGGGCATTATAAAACAACACCGCGATATTAAAAAAGTCTAAACTAAAATTCAGCGTGATAACTGAAATCTCACCTGCTCTTTTAGGATCAAAAAATGAAGATAGTCCAGTTCCGACAATTAAAGCTGCTTTTTGAAATGCCGTAATAGGAATATACGCGTCATTCGTAAACTCTTTTGTCACATTTTCGGTGTGGTTGTTCGCAGCGGCATGGTAGTCACTTTTGGATTCGTAAGCTGCATTTCCAAAACAAGCTGGCGGGCACACTGACTGCCTAGCCACTTTTCGTAGCACAGACAGTGATGAAGGCTTGAACAACATAGGGAGTAGGGATCTATGGCGGGGACCAGAATCAAATATTACAAATTACAGTCAATGTCAACATACAGAAATGCAATTTGAATTTAAGAAGAGGTAATTCGTTAACAATCACCAGGTCTACTAGACGGTTTCTGCTGATTGTATGAATATGAATAAATAAGTTGTCTCAAGATGATAATTATAAAGTTTGGCCTTCTCTGAGTTGTCCTCCTTATTGCCTTTGATAACAATATTCTCTGTTGTACATTTGCACCATAACATCGTTTTGACTTTAATAGTCACAGTATTCAAGTTCTCACCCGAACCGCCGACCAAGGATGGCTGAAACTGAAAATGCACAGCTCCTGCGGTTTGCGTGCAACAACTTTTTTGCAGTCCGCGTTGATTGTCAAATATTAGCCCAACTTTTCAGCATACACTATTTTTGTCTAATATAACGATGATTCTGGCAAGTCGAACCATATCAAAAACGCAATACACCAGGGATTCACATGCACTGTTTATTGAAACTGGCTGTATGAGAGCTTTCGCAGCGGTTATCATTATTACAATACTTACCACATGTATTACAAATGATGAATGAAAATCAAGTCGAGACAAATATTTACAAAACCGATATACAGGGGATAAATATAAAAGCCTTATCCTAACAACGTGAATTAGTCTTTTAGGAGGATCATTTACTAGCGACCGTAAAGCTATCTCTTTATGACAAGAAAATTCTGACTATTTCTTGATCAACAGGATTACTGACAAAACATAAAATACTATCACTATAGCTTTACCATTTTAACCATATTCCGAAAACTAGATACTAGGTGTGGTCATGTATGACCACGGTTCATAGCAGTCTACTTTCCATTACCGTGACCACAACAGTAAGCAAATTGACAAGATGGAAGCTGTTGCCACCACTGTTCATACTCAGCACATTGTTCTCTTGTCCAATACTTCTGGTCCAAGTTTAGGAATGGAGGGGGAACGTTCCAAGAGCAAGAAAAACGCTCATCTTGTGCTGTTGTCATAGACGTTGTAGTATGAGAGGTAGAACTGGAGGCTACGGGATGATTCACAGTTTGAGCATTCCGGAATCTGAATGCCGTCGTGGCGTGGGAAGACACATGGGGCGGTCTTGCTCTGATGATATCCCTGACCAATGAATGTCCAAATGCTTCTCCAGTCCGTCGTCGATTGTCTATTGGAGTTGTCAAATATTTATAAAGCTGACTATTCCTCGTAACTTCCGACACTTCTCCTTTCTTAGGAGTTGGCTCATCTTGAACCCCCGCAATTGCCCTCATGACAAGGTCATTGATGCCTTTTGACTTCTTCTTGGAGAAAAGGTCCTTCTTGTAATACGTATGATCGTGATCAACGAGGCTTCTGGTGCGCTCGACTTGCCGCCTTCGAATTTCTTCGTCTGCTTCAACCCGAATGTTAATACCTCCCGAGTACCATTCCGACTGAGCAGTCTGATTCTGAAAATGAATTTCCAAGTTATTGTTGATTTTAATTTTGTGATACAAACTATAAAGAAACTGTCGTCATATCACAGTATAACGTTTGCTCATTAACAACTCTCCCACTTTTTGGTAGCCTTGTAAGTTTCGCATGAACTTGAATCGTGAAACATGATACTATTAATCCAGATCCTGGAAAGTAATTAGACGAATAGATACCGAGTCTCATCACATTAATACCTTTCATCCCATTTTTTGGTAAGCGTGAAAACAATTTCGGTATAACAGAATCGCACTTAAAAATAAAAATACCTCCTACAAACGAAACAGAATACTCCGAATAACCATACTTACCGTACGAATATCTTTTTTCAGTTTTAAAACATCCGACTTCGAGTCGCCTGACCAGAAAGGCAGTACGTCTTGACAGGTCCACAAACCGTTTGGAGTTAACCGAAAAGACTGTCCAGCTTTAGGACTCTTAACTGCCATGACTGAATTAACTCACCAACTGGAGGCCGCCAAAATGGAAAACGAGCAAACGCTACGACCATTGCGAATGAAGTCTTCCCCAGGCTCGAGTGGGTAAGCGACAAAGGGCCTTCACCCATCCCTCCATGTGGTCTACTGTCCCGCGTAAACAAGCTCTTACCTCTGCGTATGAGAAATATGCGCTAGCAAAGAGAGGGCGTGGGGCGGTACCACAACCACCAAGTATGAACACTTTGCTCTATGCTTTCTTTTCAAAAGATCAATCCTCAATTCACTTTTTGGGCTTCAGTAAGCATATCTAAGACATAATGTACATATTCAAAAAGCACTCCACAACCCTTGGAGTGCAGTTGCCACAGTGAACTAAAAGATTACTCCACCTTGTCTCTTTTGAAGGTACTTGAAAACAATGCCATTACACTTCGATATGGCACCAGAACGGGGTTTGCATTAAATTATCGCATTGATTAATTAATGAAGAAAGTACCAGAAGTAGATCCTATTCATTCGGAGACTTGTATTTTGCGCTGCCTGTTCATGTGCTTCGCGCAGTAGCAATCTCACTATCATAGATAGATTTGATGGAAATGCACTGTACACAGAGCACAAGGTTGACGGCTGACGGACAACAGACTCTCGAAACTCTGAATTAATTTGTTTTGTGTAAGCTCAATGGAAAGGTATATCGAATGTGGTACTATTTTCTATTTCTATTCGGTGTTCTAATACGTTGTCATGCCTGCATTCGGTAGCATTTTTACAGTCATACGCGAGACCCTCAGCAAGGATTTCAAGGTTATTTGAGGACGCAACGACAGGAGGAAAGGAGCATAGCCCGCGCTAAACGTCTTAATGTTACAGGCAGTAGATCACAGTCGCAATTCTCAAACATATGGGGTGGTGGGTGACTGCTGGCTGGCGCAGCTCATAGGGTCGAATTTTTTATTTTCTAATTCCAAATCCCTGTAAGGTGAAGGTTAACTATAACTATACGAGTTAACAGGAGTCCGAAAGGAACTATTACTAATACTATTTCGTGTAAAAGCCCTCTCCATGTGCAGGACGCGGCGCATGTTTCAAAGAGTGGGAAGGTTTGGCGCACCAACAACTATAACTATACGAGTTAACAGGAGTCCGAAAGGAACTATTACTAATACTATTTCGTGTAAAAGCCCTCTCCATGTGCAGGACGCGGCGCATGTTTCAAAGAGTGGGAAATCCCGTTACTCGTTGTCCACCTCACGCTTCCGCGTGCGAACACTCATGTTTCAAAGGAAATGATGATTTTTGATAAGCCTAAATTTAGACATGGGGAGTGGGTGTGGTGGGTTAATCATACCTTTTGGACCCCATCGAACTCGTTTAATTACAACGTATATACTAAAACTAACCTTTACCTTACAGGTAAAAGGTTCGTTTAGCTTCGAATTAAACTTCGTTGTTAACCTGCGTCCTCGATAGAAGTGGGAAGTACTGATACTTGATTTGATGTAGATGTTAAAAGTTGCAATACGGTGGGGTTTGGCTGCAAAGGTTCCTCATGGGACCGGCAAAATCCCACCACTGTAGAAAAAACCACTACAACATTACCGATATACATTGTTACTATACAGTATTAGCAAATGAGGACACGACAGGTGGATTACAAAACTGATAGAACACGCACATTTGATCTTGCGGGCTGAAATATTTCGCCAACACTGACTCCAAGCGCTGGAGCCCGAGACGTTAAGGCCTGACGATATGAATGACCCTTAAACTCTTCCGTATACCAATAAATAAACCGTAATACCAACTAAACGAATGAAATCAGATAACCATCTGCGTATGGTTTGACTGGTAACAGCTCAAAAATTACTTCTTATCCTTCGTATACTAACAAGTAACATCTAAAGAAGGGTGTAAACAGTTAAGCACACATAGTCTCGCCTTCTGGTTGAGCACTATTGCCATTGCCCATGCACGAATTCATCCTGGAGCAATCCGGATATTCTAGCAATTGGGCAATAATTTTGTAAAACTAAAATGTGGCTACTAACAATTCAATAGATAACACAGTCAATGTAAATAACCAGCCTACCGCAGATCAGCCTCCCTGTATCCGCCCATATTTAAAAAATTTTTGCATTTCTTATTAATCTGCGGTAGGGAAAGACTGGCCGTTGTGACCGTCCGTCCAGCTTTTCGGTCCCGGTCCGGAGTTGTTTGGCATGCTACCAAGCAGATTCTCTGGCTTCTGCAAAAAAATTGTTTCCATTCTGTACTTTTAGGACAGTCCCATTGATGTGTTCATTGATGTGCAAAGTAAAAGTAAATCAAATGTCACGGGTACGTACATAGGCATGTTAATATCACGAATCGCGAACGAGTTCTTACTTCATAGATGGGCCCAATTTGTCAACATAATCATACATAAGCAAGGGTATAGAACTGATATACCCTTGATATATATATACAGTCAATTCTGTTTATAACGGTACCTCTGGGGACGGCTGAAATCCTACCGTTATACGAAATAAAATTTCTACTACTAGGTCTACTGTCGGGGAATTGAAAACCCTACCGTTATAGTGAAGAAAACTTTGTACACGGAACCTTTATAGACCGAATTGACTGTAAGCGTGTTTTTCTCAAACCGATTTCCCCGAATTAAGTAATGGAGGCCATGCTTAGTTGGACCGTCAGAAGGATTCGGGAAGCGTCTGAAATCCAATAAACCCGAAAAAATGTCAGGATGTAGTAGACCTGCGATGTGGATGTGCCCGTATTTGTAGTGTGGGTGTGTTGTTGCGGGAAGAGTAGATTGGTCTACTAAAAGTCTCTAAATCTACCCAAAACCCAAGATCATAGATAAGTATATATGCTTATCTGTAATCTTGCCCAATTTGCCACATTTTCTCCAACCTACGCATCATAACGACGACTAAACTGCAAAAGCCAGCATTTGATTTTTGCCTTATCTGCAAAAACCAGCACACGCCAACAGTAAAAATTTCTAAACGCAAAACCGTCTATTTTTTCCACCCCGTATAAAGCAACACGCGGCCAGTTAAGATCACGTTTGACAGAAGTCTGAAACTTTAGGAACTTCAATTTTTCTATACTTTATATGAAATTACTTCAAAAACTATGTATAGAAACTAAGTTTTAATACATTGAATTATTTTCTGGTCTGGGTCGGAGAAATTGAGCTAGTTATTGATATGGTAGGTTTTGACAAAACAAAAGTGGATATGGTGGGTCTCGCAGTTGAGCCAAAAATCAAATGCTGGCTTTTACAATTTAGCCGTCGATACACTATTCCCAGCTTTCCATTAATGTCAACAAATCGGCGAGTGAGTGGGTAAACCTATCCCATTCACCGCAATGTATATATAGTTGGAATGAGTGGTCTTAGGATTTGATTACCTCATTAATGCACAGCCCCTAACAAAAAATTTCCTAAAATATCCCATTTCCCGATTTCCGAACCCTCCAAAACCAATACCGATCAGCATATATATTCAGCCCAGCCCCACATTTGCTTGACACAAAAAAACCTGAAAAATCTGAAAATACGACCTTTAGTTGGAACAAAGCAAATACCTCCATCTTTAGAGTACTCCAAACCCTCCATCCCGCCATACTTACAACCTGCTCATCGCAGGTAATATATCCAGTGGTCATAACTTATGACCACTCGATATATTACAAGTAGGAACGAGCTCCATTAATTAGTAAACAGAGAAGGAGGAGTGGATGGCTGTTGCTATTCGCCGTGCTATTCTAATGCTAATCAATGCTAAAGGGGGATCGTAAAGATGAATGGGAAGTAGCAGAAGTGTTCGCATTCGAAGCTCTAGATTAAAAATGTTGTGCATCTATCTCAGGAAAAAAAGGCGTCGCAAAACCGTTTCCAAGCCGAAACGTACCACATTATCTCAATGATTTCCCTCAAACTCTCCGACACCGTTGCACATACTGAGAAAAATTAACAAAGAGTTGGGGACGGGAATCAAATATCCCTTGTTGCTGAAATGCCCTGGAAACGGTTTTGCGACGCCATTTTTTGCCTGATATCGATAGACGATATTTTTGTATAACATTTAAAATGGACATAAATGTGGAATTGGTAAACTGGTATTGAACTTTTCCTTTTCGTGCATTGTGCTGCGAAATTAAGCCTGATCGATTTCACCAACGATGTGCTGCATGGCCCTGAGCGCATGTACAAATCCCGTTAAGTGTAGTGTTATCTCGTAAGCACGGGTGGCATTTTCTATTAGTTGCATTGAACAGAGAAACTCAGCTTTGAGGATTCAGCAACATAACGCTGTCATTGTGTACATGTTTAAGTTCCGTTAGGTACAGTCTACTCTCGTTACCGTTGCGTTGGTGCTGTAATCAATATAGTGCATGGTACATTGCGAAATTTGGCCCGCAGTAATGATTACACTAACGAGACGCTGCGGTTTGGTGAAGCTTTCTCTCGTTATTACGGGTGTTATGTTCTATTTGATGCATTGTACTAAGATATTCATCAGTAAGGGCTTCCCCATCGTTGTGCACTACATCCATGTGCACATGTTTAAATCCCGTTTGGTGCAGTGCCCCCCGTTATCATTTGTGCTTTGTGCCACATATTGAATTTTACTCACAAACTCACAAGGTCACAAGTGACTGCATCTCTAACGTTGTTCAAATGTTTTGTTGTTGCGGAGAAAACGTAAATGAGAGAGTTCCAGAATGAACTATGGACTTTGAACTCGTCTCCGCCTTGACGCTTCGGCACGGGGACAGTGTGATGAATGGCATTTTGCTAAATGAACTGTGTTGTATGGAAATGACATATGGGTGTAAACGTTCACCAGGTCAGGTGGACGACGTCACCCAGGTTGGCAAACTTGACATTGTTGGCCCAGTTGTCGTATATTCAGAGTCGACTTCCTCGTCCGTGTGCTCGTCCTCTGGCTCAACATGAATGCACACTACTTTAAACAATCGTGGTCCGGTATTAGTATGCATACCCGTGTCAAGATGCGGGGCCGTGTTCGTAATTGTTTGGGCAGACGGGCAGAGTCACAGTCGTCTTCGTGTGCTGGTCCTCTGACCCAACACGAATGCACCTTCATATAAACATTATGCTGGTTCTGTGGACATATGAACACCTGTGGGAAGGTCCTGGGTAGTGCCGTCGTAGTGATGGCAGCGACGACGTATACCAGTAATGTTAAACGCCTGACCAGCGAGAATAAAGGGATCTTACAATGTTTAGATTCATCTTATAAAAGCGAAGAGTAAAAGGTTGGTATTCAGAAATTTAAAATTTTCCAGCCACATCTATTTGGTGGCAAAACGTGTTAACAATTTGTGGAGCTATAAGATTATTAAATTGCTGTAGGAAGGCTTATAAGGTCGTCCCCGTCTCTGCCTGTGTGTCCTCACATCACGATAGTAGGCGCATTTCTCAACTTCTCCGGATTTTTGTATCTGTCACTATGTCTTATGTTCATATTGAGTGAGCTCGTAGATTGAACATGTCGGCGTAGCGAAAGACGGTGAAAATGGCCTATCCGAATTGGGAATGAATCCATGACCACCGTCATAAATGCGACTTAGCCGCTACCTCCCCTGACCACAGGGGTAATATATTGTCTACATGATGATTATCGACCCCACCATATTTAGGTGGTCCAGTCATTGAGGCAGCACCATGTGTTGATGCAGGTCGTAGGTTGACTACTATACCGGTTTCAAAATTATTTAACAACATAATACTGTTCGGTTATGTTGAAATACAGGCAAAAACTATATTTTTGGATACACCAATTCATTACTAACAATATTCAAAAATATTCATCAACCATTCAGTAAGAAGATTAGAATTTCAAAACCTTCACTTGAATTACGACGAATCCACAGAGGGAATTCTTGACGGATCCAGCCCGTGGGCCTTCATTTGAACAGCAATGTCGAACAAGTAGTCAAAGCACTCACACCTGTGAAAAGACAGAATGAGGACCCGAATGAATGCATTCGAACAATTATCAATTAATCAATCGAATACTTAATTTTCGTACTGCGTTTTCGCTTGCTGCCAAGTGCTTCCCCATACGTAAATGCCATGCCTCCTCACCAGCACCGCATTACATTCTGGGTACTTAACAATTGCTTCGTGCATCTTGTCCTTCAGATCTTCCTCGAATGGCACATTGTCAATAATAGGTACCACGAGCTCCTCATCGTATCGATTGTAACGTTTCTTCAATGCATTGTAGGTTCCCTGTACGCATAATAACTCTTACATTTAACCCAAACCCCATACTAAATCTTGTTAAAATATTGATTCAGTGTCGTCTTACCAAACAAGCATCAAATTGGTAGTTAAAAGTTAAAACTAACCCTACCTTTATCATCTCTTGATGAGTGATTCTGAATTCTTTGTCATAAAGAAGTGTCACCATCACCGCTGTTTTTGAGTGAGTATGAATCACTGCACCTGCATCCCGCTCTGTGCGAATAACAAATTCGGTTAACTGATCAGCACTTACCAATCGCCAAAGAATAGAATCAGCTTAAAAATGTGTACCGGTATAGGCGCACATAAACAATGGTGTACATTGACTTTTCTTGAGGGGTTTAAGAGGTCGTGATATGTCGTTTCCTTGGATGTCTTGTACGAAAAGGTCATCAGAAGAAATTCGTTCTTTCTGCACTCCGGATGGCGCAATGTAAATCTCTTTCCTTCGGATATAAAGGTTCAGCAGTGAACATTTTGAGATAAAACTGTTACACCAGAGAGCTAATTCGAGTTACAAAGTAGAGGAAGACTTACCCAGCTTTTATGCTTATACCTCCACCAGTTCCAGTAACCCATCCTAAATTGTAAAAAACCTTGCATAGTTCGGGTATAAGGACCTTTGGATGTTCTTCTGGGTTTATCTAAATACAATTACAGATGAATAAGTTGATTTTTGCTTCGAAAGAGTAACTTCATGAGTAAGGCGTGGTAAAAGTATAAAAAGCATAAATGAGCATGAGTCATCCTAGACCGCTGAAACGTAGGTAAAATCGAAACTGGCAACTTGAAAACCAAAACCCGCTTTTAGTTTTTTTTTCAATAAGCATAAATTGGCAAAACTGGTCCAAAAAAAGCATAAGTGTCTCCATAAAAATTGTTTTATGCGTAAAGCTCGTCTGAATGTTCAAAAACTTCTAAAACAAGTAAACAAGAAACTTTAAAAATCACAAAATAACTACAGCTTATTCCTTCTATTTTCATCATAATGAAGGCATTCTGTACTGAAAAACTAAAGATCTAACCGTGGGAAACTTACGAATTCATATTTTCCACGATCTTTGATGGGTGAACTTCACGGTTAGGTTAAGTTCGTGCAATATGAGACTGCACTTAAATAACTTACAAGGGGCACTTTTTGAAATCCATGGCGCATAGCATACACACTGCGTACAAAATAGAATTTATCCATACTAAGGACCACTCTGAAAGCGCTAGGTACGGGAACTCAGATTTCACCCCACCAGAGGGTTAAGAAGCCCTACGTCTTAAAAGGGGACATAGAAGTCCGCGGCGCACAGCGCCGCCATCCTATTCAGCGGACAGCTTCTACATAAAAATTACCTCTTGCAAAGCAGTAGGTGCGGAAACTCAGATTTGACTCTTCTGGAGGGTCACAAAATCTGAGATCAAACTATGCAAAGGGGATACGTGCAAACTAAAAAATCGCATGCTAAGTTCTATTAGGACTTCAGTTAGGACAAATATTGATACAGCTATTCTGATGCGCTATTGCGAAAGCCTGTGCGCCATAGGGTTTAAGAGTTATAGGCGAAAACTTTCCGAAAATCAGTTGAAATCCAGAAACGCTAAATCCATTTTGCGCACCTGCTGCTTTGCGAGAGGCAATCTTTATGGAGAAGCTCTGCGCTGCATGTGGTGACGGCTCTGTGCGCCGCGGGCAATTGACGATGGCCCATTGTTAGTTCAATTTGTGTAAAGAGTCCAAATTTATTTTAACGCATAACTCAATAGAATTTCAAAACTAATAGAGCCTTAAGTACCCCTCTTTTCATATGCAGGCCTCAAACCTTGCGACCCTCTCGAAGGCTCAATGCTGGGTTCCTACCGCTTTCAGAAAAATCATTATGGAAACAGTATAAGGTTACGTAAGAGGTGGATGCTGCGCGCCGAGGACACGCGAAAAATTACCTTTGTGTGCGCTTCTAGCCAAACCTCTACAATTTGACATTTGGCGCTCGCATTGAAATATTCTGCGCTATAGGACACGCTTACCGTGAGTAAAACTTAAAAATTCCACAGGACATGCTATAGTTCATTTTTGGGGGCAAAAAATGTAGTTTAAATTGCAATAATCCTGAAACTTCATATATAACTCAGAGTTGTTTCCGGAGGCTGGTTTAATTTTATTTTTTGTCATTTATGATTCCATTTCGTATGACAAATTATTTAGATTAGGTGCTCCGGCTTGTCTTTTTCACAATTTTCTTTTGCAGGATGGATTTGGATTGGATCATAGGGAGCCACTTAGCGTCCAAAAAGTTTCTTTGATTAAAACTGAGCTAGTTTTACTGAAATAACGCGTTACAGTTAAAAAATTGAACATGGACATTGACCAAATTACCAAAACACATTAACAAAATAATAATTTATAATGCGAAATTCGTTACGCGAAAAAATAACGCGAAAAACGACATATTTCTAAACAAAGCATAAGTCATCCACGAAAAAAGCATAAATTTTTGTTGAGGATGAGCATAACTTAGCACGCCTTATTGAAGAGGTTTCAACCCGAATGACACGACTACTCTCAAAATTCTAACACTTGGTGGCCAAAACATCTTCAAAATCCTTATAGAAAATCCCACGTTAAATTGTTCAGAGTTCATTTTCACGACATTTTCAATTTCGATATACTTTGTAATTTTTGCATGAGAACGATTAGGAACATGTGCTAGGATTGAAAATTTTCATCTCTGAAACTACAATTTGTAAAGCAATGAAAATCAAAAAGTTCGTGAAAACGAACTCTGGAGAATTTAACATGGGATTTCCCATAAGTTCATGAGGATTTTCATGCTATTTTTCCCCTTTGCTATTTTTTAAGAATTTCACGTTTCCAAAATTGAAGAAAAGCTATAAAGTAACCAATTTTAAGCAGTATTGTATTCTAAGAAGACTGTGAAACCCTTTTGAGTTCTTTAACCTGTACACTCGAAATTATGGCATGGCAGTACGTTGCCACTAAATAACCGAATGGTTAGACTTAAAGTTTTTGTTTTGAGATTGCTCCGGGACTGCTGAACCGATTTTCATAAATTTGGCTTCAAATTAAAGGCAATTAAATTTTCTCGGATGGAATGAATAGTTTTGAAAAATTCGGGGAAAATGTCGGAGATACGACGATTTCAAAATTGTAAATCGAAATTTCAACCATAAAGTTTTCGGTATTCAAAAACCTAAAAACATACAGTTTTTAAGAAAAATCAATTATTTTGAAAACAAAAACAGTTTTCGAAAACCGATTGGAAATTATACGAGAAAAAATCTGGAAAATTCCCGTATTTTACCAATGGTATTTTCTGAAAGTACCCACCAAGACGAATTTTTTGGCCACAAATGTTTTGAATTTTGAGTGTGTAGTCGTGTCATTCGGGTAGAAACCCCATGAAGTTACTCAAAATGAAATTTGCATATATGGACACCATCTATATTGAGTTTGATAGCTAATTTATAATGTACTTCTTCAATGTCTCCCATTATGCTTCTAATGTTAGATACGGTTCCGGTTGGACAATTGTAAATCTATGCTGATACAGATGCGTCGGCAGAAGTACAGCTGCAAAACACAAGGTACTTTTTCAAATTTTATATTCAAATAAAAAATAATATTGATTCCACATGAAACCTTACTACTTAATAGGAGGCTCAGTCTGGTGTCCACAACAGATAAACTCGGGAGTTAATAGGGCAGGTGACCCTTGCCTAGGATATGCTAACCATAAAATATTATTCCCGCTTAACGCCTAGTTTTGGAGATATTCAAATTTGAATTTTCACCACAACTGAATCTCCGAAAATTTACATGGGATTTCCCAAAAGGATTTTAATGTGCCAAAGGGTCCCCCCTTCGTTGTTTTCCAAAATTTTCACTTTTCCTATCACTACAAAAAACTGGTAAAGAAGCACTTACAAGTCCATTTAATGATCAATTTTGATGATAAATCGAATTTCTGCCCTTCATTTCACCGAAAATCATATTTTGCACCGCTTGTGGAATGAACTTCAGCATTCATAGAGTAGTGCTCTATGGCATACACATAATGTCACATACATATAGATGACTAAAGTGACTGTATTTCAGCTGATGACTTCTCACATCACTAGCAGAGACCCCCCGTGCTGTCGCACAGGCTTACAACGGTAATGACACCAACATATCTGCCCCACCGGTGTCAATCCCTAACATTGCCACGTACATAGCCAAAACGTTGAAGCGGGAACCCGGTGACACGTTTCACAGAGGAATATTAACTTTAGAAATTTGATGCATATCCTCATGAAAACAGAAGCATATGCATTCGCGGTAATTTCGTTCCATCTACACTTGCCACAGTGCAACTCCACCATGGGAGGCAAGGGACTACCGGCGGTGAGTGAATTCGGATACTTGTAGGAAAATTTGTAGTAACTGTTGGAATACTTCATTAAGTCAAGTTCCTAAGAATGGGATTACCACCGGTCAACATCAAAAACATTTATTAAACTTCAAAAGCTTACCAGAAAAATATCACTTTTGAACAATTCGAATAGTGTACTACATACCCAGTGACGAAAAATGCAAAGCTTTCATTTATTGCGCAAAATTCGTAACTGATTTTACTATGCTACAAACAGCATCGTCTACAGTGTCCAGCATTTCACTCAGCCCTGTAGCAAACTGAGATTTTCTCCGGTGGCCCACAAAAATTTAACGCCACACTTTAGTTCCCAATGAACATCGGTTTTCCCCGGCGACAAAAACATCACTTCTGAACATCTAGAATTGTGGGAGCTTATCATACCCGGTGACAATAAGAATAAGCCGTTGTTGCACCGGAAACTTAGAAAACACTCCTAAAAATTCGAGAATTCGATTGAAGATTTTCTCGAGTCGTGTACAAATATCACCAGTTACGATTTGATATGACGGAAGCATATCCTGCCCGTGAAACTTAAAGAAATTTGCCCCTACTGCTACAAAATCCAAAATTAAACTGAGAAAAATTCGAATAACATGCTGCACTTTAGTTTCGCATGAGACTGGGATTTTCGCCTGTCGCGAAAAAATGCCTCTTGTTAAGATTTTGAATGATGAAAGCAAATTATATCCAGTGACAATTTGAAAAAATCTTAAAAAGATTGCACACAGATTGCGAACAGCATGTGACACCTGAGTTTCGTTTGAAACTAATAATTTATGCGGTAATGAAAAATCACTTATTAAGAGTTAAAAAATTCGTTGCATATCTTGTCCGGTGACTTTTAACACAATTGGCACCTACTACTCAAAATTAAGAATTACCCAGAGAAAGTTTTGAACAGCATGAAGCGCATTAGTTTCGCATCAGACTGAGATTTTTGTCTGTCGCGAAAACTATCACTTGTTACGATTTTGATCGAAGAAAGCAAATTATATCCGGTCTAAATAGTAAAAGGATCCGTCGTGGCACTGGAAACTTCAAAGTAATACGTAAAACGTTGCAAACAGCAAGTGCCACCTCAGTTTCGTTATCAACTAAGGTGCGGTTAATGAAACAAATGAATATCACTGAAACAATATCACTTATTAAGATTTCTAATACTGGTAATACACCCTGTTCGGCGACTTATTAGCGACTAAAAATTAGCACCTAATGTTGAAAATTTAAACATTTTCTTACAAAAAGTATCATATGATACTGAGATTTTCACCTATCCCGAAAAAAATCACTTGCTAAGATTTTGAATGGTGGAATCATACAGACGGGGACACTAAAATAAATTCGCACTCGCTGAAAATTAAAAATTACACTGGGAAAGTTTTGAACAGCAGGGGCAACTTTGTGCTCGAGCTTGCATGAGTTTGGGTTTATCGACGGGTTTTTGTCTGTCGCGAAAACATATCGTGTTTCAAGGTTTTAAATGATAAAAGCAAATTATATCCGGTGAAAATTAGAAAAATCCGTAGTGCCACCGGAAACTTTGACAGCACTTTCAAAAAGTTGAGAATACCATGTGCCACCTCTTTTTCGTTTTAAACAAGATTTTCTGTAGCGGTGAAAAAGTTGCACTAATCAAGATTTGTATTAGTGGTAGCATATCCTGTCCTGTGACATTTAAAAAGTTGGCAGCTACTGTTTAAAATTAAAAATTACTTTTATACCCGGTGGCAATTAGAAAAACCCGTCGTGCCACCGAAATATTTCAAAGCACTCTTCGAAAGTTGCGAACAGCACTTGCCACCCCAGTTTCTTTGGAGACTGAGATTGTCGCCTGTCCGGAAAAAATATCATTTGCAGATTTTGATTGGTGGAAGCACATCATACGCGGTGTGACTTTAAGAAATTGGCACCTACAGCAGAAAGTTAATAATAAAACAAAGTTTCGAACAGCATGCAGCATTTTAGTTACGCATGAGACTGGGATTTTCCAAGAATTTTCGCCTGTCGCGAAAAAATATTTTGTTAAGATTTTGACGGATAAAAGCAAATTACATCCTGTGACAATTAGACAACCATTTGTGCCCCCGGAAACTTAGAAAGCACTTCAGCTTCGTATGAGACTGAGATTGTCGCTTTTCGCGAAAAATATCACTTGTTAAGATTTTGAATGCTGGAAGCATTTACACTACAGGTTACACTTAAAGAAATTGGCACCTGCTGCTGAAAATTAGAAACTACACTATTACCTTTTTTGAAATTTGCACACATCAGTCGTGAAAAAATATAACTTGTTTAGATTTGAAACATTGAGGTATTTTTAAAGCAGTGAGATTGACCCCTGGGCTGGACGTCATCGTCATACAGCGCGGTAATCATGTCCATTCGTAAGTACTTTGTCCATCTGTACACATTTAAATTCAGTCACGTGGACCACGGACAAGTCACTCCGGTGCTTATTTCATCATTCAATTGGGAGCCACCGACTTGTATTTGGAACATTGGAATAACTTTTAAAAGAGTGAGAATCACCCCTGGGCCGGGCGTCGTCGTCATACCGCAGGGCATTATGTCAATTCTTAAGTACTTTTTACATGTGCACACATATGGAGTACTTTCATATTGACCACGGACAGCATTCACTCCGGTGATCATTTCATCATTCAAGTCAACGAAGTTTGCAGCCACCGACTTATATTTGAAACGTAGAAGTAAGTTTTCAAAGAGTGAGAATGACCCCAGGGCCCGAGGTCATCGTCATACCGCAGGGTCATTATGTCCATGCGTGGAAGTATTTTGTGCGTGTGCACACATGTAGGGTGTCACGTTGACCATGGACAACATTCACTCCGGTGACCGTTTCATCAAGTCGACTCAAATTGGTCTTATATATGTCATATTGGTCATACACAAAATTCCCTCCGCTGATCTAATTTTCGTCGGTTTTAGTTCCGTCGCCTGTTGTTTGGCGGCGACTTTGTCGTTGGGTAAGCATACCCGCTCCTCTTAGGTCCGCACTCCGCAGATTTCGACCAAAACCGTTCCGCTCGATAAAGTTTTGAATCCCTGAATTAGTGTCCGCCATTGTAGGGACAGCACACTTACTCATGGTCGTCTTCCTCAGTGCAGTGGAGTGGCGGCAACAGCACAGGAATGACGAAGAGGAGCGTAGTGAGGAAGCGGAAGAGGAGAGAGTGTGTGTTTGTTTCCCATTTACTTCCATGTTTCTGTCTCCGTGCAGGTTCATACAGGCAGGTGACAAAAGTGTGCTGTAGGGCTATATAGTCAGCAGCTTCACGCTGTAGTTTGTCCCGTATCACGCTACAGTGTGAAGGCCTATGTGCACCTGCTTGGAGACTGGAACATCATATTGGAACACAGATCGGCTACAAAGCCGACTGTAGTTCACATGCCAGGAGTTTGGCGTCAACAACTTCCCCTATTATTTTACATAGTTTGATGAAGAAATTTTTAGCTTGGCGTCACTCAAATAGGGAAGTCTTCCCTATTTTTTAACATAGTTTTATGCACCCCTGCTTGCGGCCGTGGTGGCTATGATGAATGCCTGCAATGTGTTGAGATATGAGACCGCTGGGTAGCTGAGGCGGCGCATACCGACTCTATGTACGGCAATGAAATGGATAGTGAGGCGTTGAAAACTAAGTACACGCGTGAATTATAATGAGGTGGAGAAACCCTACTCCTTATGTTACTCACATGTTCTCTTGCCTGTGCTATATTGCTGTGGGGTTATTCCGTTATAAGGTAAGGATTAATGAAGGCGTGAAAAATGATTTGAGATTTGGTGTAGATTTCAGATACTATTGATGTTTTTATTCAACCCGATTCAAAATTGCAGCTCGAAATTCATTTTTAGAGCTGTTATTTTCGCTGTATCAGTTGTGAGTAATGTTATAGAGCACTACTCTGTGAATACAGTTTATTCCACAAGCGGTGCAAAATATGATGTTTGGTGAAATGAAGCGCAGAAATTCGATTTATCATCATAATTGATCATAAAATGAACTTGTAAGTACCAGTTTTTTGTAGTGATAGGAAAAGTGAAAATTTCGGAAAACACCGAAGGGGGCACCCTTTGGTACATTAAAATCTTTATGGGAAATCCCATGTTAATTTTAGGCGTTTAGCGGGAATAATATTTTAGGGTTAGCATATCCTAGGCAAGGGTCACCTGCCCTATTAACCACGAGCCGATCTGTTTTGGACACCAGACTGGGCCTCCCGTTAAGAGTGGAATGGGAATTTATTAAGTTTACCAAGCAAGCTAGTGGTAACTCTTGAGGTGCACTCCAAAGAACCCATTCCTTGTCCGCATCAATACCTGTGCAGCTGATATAATATAGTCATATAACGTATAACGAGCTCCAGGAAACACATCTGTGCGTAGGGCTGTCAATTTTTGAGCATCATATTATGTCGTGTTATTGTGAAGCATCAACGGAGGAATACTAAGTCGAAAAAGTTGAAATTCCACTTGCCAAAATTTACTTGGCATTTATTTAAATTGATCATCCATAGACCGTCTACCTTATGCCGAAAGGTCAAGAAAACTTCTCAGTGACTGGGATGCAGAGCTTTGTGAGCAAATAACATGGATTTTATGTGCGTAGATGCGTTCGGTGTGCTGGTCGTTCGCTCTTCCTACGATAGCCTCTATTCACACACGGTTCTACGGCCAACTCCTCTGCCTTGTTCTCCGTGGTGGCAACTGGCAACTACAAACACAGGCAAGATAATTATGAAGCATACAAAATACACTGTTCTCCATCCATTTACAGATTTTACCTTGTTTTCCCCATTCTTAATGGACCCCTCCAGCTTGCCATTTATGGTGTGCTTTGACCGGGAGAACGAATGCTTCTCTCAACTGAAAGATTAGGAAAATCCTATCTGGTTTTGTGTAATTCCAAATTTTCATTTTCCTTCATCCGACTCTGCTTCTACTCATTTAAAGAGAATGCAGTGTCTTACTTAGTGAACAACTCAATTTCAAGGTCATTAAGCACGAAATTTTACTTTTACTCTGCTATTACATTGTTAGATACGATTGCTTTGACGAAACCGTCATGTAGAATTTTGCATTGTATTCCCATAAAATTATACGCTCGATCATGAACTTAATCTACCACCGTGACCATCACATCTGCGGGAAAAGCGAAAAGAATACTTCTCATCCAACGCAGCAACTAATGAAAATTCGTCTTGCCGTCATTGCAAGTACTTGTGAAGAGAAATGCTAACAGGACGACCCATGAATTCATCTTGACCGGAAATTAACAACCTGAGTCTGATGCTTCACCAAATTGAAGTGGAATAAGGCGAAGGAATAAGGTAAATATCCAATATTCCGTGTCAGCTTTCAAAGTGTGACGCAAAGCCATTGAAGCGTGTCTAAAGTTGACAGTTAACTGTTTCCAATAGAGTGGATACTGCATTCTTTTCCGCTCATCGAAATCCGTTTTCCCTCCTTGTCTAGACCTTCTCAATGGCAATATGCGTGCATGCTGACGACGAGGACTTTCTATTAGAGTTGCCTCACATAGGGAAACGAGTTTACCACCAACGGAGCATTCATCCATGTGAAAATTGTCGATGGGTGCCTTTGTGTATGCGAATGGAAGCGGTTAGTCTTCTCTCGGTCCCGGTCGGCTCAGTGTGAGTCCGAACAAGCCTACGGGGATATGAAAATGAATGGAAAATGAAATGATGAAAGTTCATCGCATGTAATTTCTCCCTGTTCGATTACGTGCATTAAATTACGGCCAGACTCGGCTTTTATCAAAGTTAGTATACGTAATAATATGCCTGGTTTTCATTCACGCGTTATTTTGCACCCTGCGTCTGCAAATAACGCTGAGAAACTGAGAATAAAAAGCGCATGCGGAAAGGTCTTTGGTCACAAGGTGGTTCACATGTAACCCAACAACATAGTGCGTCGAAACGAAGTGAACATTCAATGGATGTGAACTAAGACTTTAGGTGCGAGCTATTACGGGTTCTATCCGGAACAGCTGGTTGATGGAAAGATCAAGTTTGTTCAGATCAGTAATAATACTATGGTACCACACTCACGGATACGCATGGTCACATCTAATAATCATGTATCTTACCGCATACCTACAACATACTCTTAACCATCTGTACGCTGCCTTACATAATAACTTAATCATAATAAGATTATAGTGGTAATAAAATCAGAGACGCAAATGATTTTTTCCCTCATAGACGACCACGTCCCTCATTTCCCGTAAGATGTAACTCGCAGATTTATCGAGGGGAAGGTCCGCAAGGCGTGAGTTACACAGAATCTAGTTTTTCTCTCCATCAGCCTGATAGGAAAAAGTGGAATATGATGGTGTGCAGAGTTAAACGGTTCGAGTTTTCGGGTTCATTCATCCCCCCGGTGTTTGACTCATTCTGGTCAGCAACGACTTTTCTTACACACAATTTTTCCAAGTTCTACCCCTTCAACCCTCAGGAAGGTACGTGGAGAATGGTGACGCAGTTTCTCCTCACTCCGTTGGCAGCCCCAGTAACTGGCCCTCAAGTATTGAGGGGAGGGTCATACAGCTTCCTGAAAATTTAACACAATTTTTTCAGAAGTCTTCTTTAATTTCAGTTGATAAAATACAGGAGTGCTGCGTGTGCCCTCCTATCATCAACTTTCGATCATCACGAAAACGCATACATTTGGAATTAAAAGAGCAGTACATTTACCTCTTATTATGAGGGGGGAATGAATTTTGCTGTCCTATGTACATGTCTGTGTTGTTGACCAGTCATATACGAATCCGATAACAACAGTGCCGCGGCTAAGGACATTGCATGCATAAGTAATGTGTGTACATATGTGCGTTTGTGTGCCGGTATGCGATGTGTAGAGATTTGGCGAAACAAAAAGTAAAAACTGGTCCTACCTGACTTATGACCGGATTCAAGGTGAGCATGTAATGCTGTCAAAAGTCAAAACCTTCTCGCTCCGACCGTTGTGACTTCAGTTCATCGGCACCCACCATCAACAAAGGTACAACACTTGCCTCCACAGTTTACTCTTAATCAGTTTTCCTGCATAGTCATGCACGTTGGAAGTTGGTAGGGAATAATTAAAAGTTTCGAAGTCAAAATCGGAATCCCAACAGACTATAGCCAGGATCTTAGTTCGTGTAGCTAACGGTGTGCGCGAAACTCAAAGTTTTATTATTATTTGGACCCGCTTTCTATTTCAGATTCCAAAATGAGGGTAGTTTTACTCCTCCTCGTGTGCGTGATTGCCTCGGCATATGCATTTCCCCGCTATAATATCGTGCCGGATCGATTTGACGACAATGACGATGATGCGGACGTACAGGATGCTCCTTACGATAGTTTTGACGACATGTTCACATTCCCCACCGGCGGACCCGCAGGACCTCCTTCCAGTAAGTAAAGTCTCTCTCTCACTCTATTTCTACTGTCCGATGAATTCGACGGGAGAGGGTGAGGGTATAATATTCAACTGTGAATCATACAGCAACGGAGCTGAAAACAAAGTGTTACACGCCAAGAAATAATAAGCAAATCTTGATTTTCCCTCTAGATCAATACCTGTCGGGAGGAAAACCTTATGGAACGGGTAGAGCGGATATTATCAGTATAGATGACGACGAGACAAACTTCTACTTGAGCAACTTCCACCCACACTCCGATTACGGATATGGGGAGAACAACGAGCCCAGTCTGGGTGAGGGAATAGCTTTGGCACGCGGTTCAAATGTTCCTACCAGAAAGGTAAGGCCGGATGAAAAGGACGAGGACGAGGAGGATGAGGAGGAAGAGGATGAAATTGACCAGGATGATGATAGCGATGATGAAGGATTTTCCGTCCCGGACTTTAACGAGCTCTACCCAAACCCAGAGGGCAGGCCACGAGGCCCAGGAGGTGCCTAATCCGCTTGTGCATTCTCTCATGCCTTTCTCCTTACATTGTAATAGCAAGTTGTGCACTTTGTTTTTCCTATAGACTACAACGCATATATACAACATAGCCCAACCTCTCATTCTGGCTATCGCGACCAGCCCCAGCAATATAACCAGCAACATCACCAGCAACCACCACAGTCCCTCCAGTACAGAGACAGACCGTCTCGTCCACAGCAAGGACCAGGTGGACCTCCACCACCACGTCGATACCGTGTGGAGCTCCCAATAGAATCATATAATGACCTCAATGACATTGATGACACCGTTGTGGTTGAAGCCTACCCTCCACCTCAGTACCGCATGAGTAATGCCGAAGCTGAAGATGAGGTGGATAGTGATGAAGAATCGGACGACGACGTGGACTGGAGCGTGCCCAGCTACGATACCCTCTTCCCCCAACCTGGGAACCAGTCTCCAGGTAAGGTCTGTTCAGCCTTAAGGAATGCCTCTCACGAATTTTGACTGAGAAGGATCAAAGCAGTGTGAGGTTCTCCATTCCCGTGTATTTGTTTAGTCCATGGGGGAATGAGACACACTTGGAACCGGCCACCGGGACCTCCACGAGGGCGGTCAGACATCAGAGATGGTCGCTTCATCCGACTCTTCCACAGCCCCATGAACGATATGTACAACCCAGAGTACGTCATTGATCCAACCATTGCATTGGATCGTCGGAACAAGCGCATGAAGAACCGTTATAGTAATCCACGGTGGCAGTTCTTGAACGCTAAGAACCCGTACAATTATAAGCCGATCCTGTACCAGCAAGGACACTGGGGAGATCCCCGTGAGCATGACTACAACCATGCATCTGGGAATCATTATCTCGGAGGAATTTACAATGGAAAAAACTACTACTAAGGACTCCCTCATCCCTTCTGTTCTGACACATGCGAGAAACGAAAAAAGCATTTGTCTGACATAAAATGTGACTTATCAGGAGGGCCTTCAAATCTTCGAGACTGACATGGATATTCGGTGCATTTGTTCCGTGCTGGGATTTCATGTTTAACATTCCCAGCGGGATTCACGGCTATCACAACGTTCACACAATGGTTACTTATTGGAGGGGTTGGAGTGGCAAATTCTTGTACTTGTTTTACTGCTACTATTACTATTATTACTACACTTTGATTGGATGACAACGAACTACTGGGTGACATGACGTATGATGGTAACTGGGAAGCACTCTGGTTCAAGCACGAATGCAAGTGTTATTTATACTGCTAGTGCGTAGGGGTCCCTTACGCAACCGGTTGAAAAATTTAATAAAGCACGCATGTATGCTGCTCAACCTTTATTAGTTTTTTTCATCCTCGACGACACTGCACCTACACTACTGTAAAAGTGTATATTGACTCCGCGGGTGACACTCCATTTAAAGCGGCGTACATCTCCTGTCTCAGCGCTAATTTCTCAAGGCAGTACATCTGTAATTACCCCTCAAGCTTGATTTACACTCCTTGTGTTATCTTTAAACTGTTTATACGTCGCCAATGCATGCATTCCACTCCAATGGATCCCCATAGGGACTCGTTCATGCTTGAGGCGCTGACAGGGTGCTTGTGTGAAAGAAGCCGTGAAATTTCATCCCCGACACTACCGTTCCTAGCATCGTGTACCAAGAACTCTGTGTAAATACACCATGGACCCTCGTGAACTCCTTTTCATCCGAGATTTTTTCGAAAAGAAAATGTACTCTTATGTTACACTACCGTTATTCTCAAAATATTCCTGGGAGCCGAAATTAATAGTGTAGTAATAATGATATATTGCGGGGTGCGCAGATTGAAAAACCAGCTTTTCACTCGAGTGGTACTCGGTATAGAGTCTAAAAAACACTTAAATTTGGTTTTAATTGTTGTTACGTCAGTTTGCGGCCATCCCTGCATTCGCAGAACAAGGAAAGCCGACAGATCCAGACCTACACGACGAGGTGAACGCACTGCTGCTTACATGACTAACTTCTGCTCGTACGTCCACCTTGTCTCGAAAACCTGAAAATATAACACATATACACACGTATTCGTGCATGTGTATTTACCTTCAGGATTTCTTCTAGCTCCATTTCTGATCAGAATGCAGATTCCGAACAGGATTCATTGCTTCATCGTCTGTGGCCAGTGAGGCTGGCTCAATGGTTTTGCATTTTTAGAATGAACTAACATGTTTGCTTCTCTGAACGATCGACAAGTTAACCTTCAGAATCTTATTTCCACTTTCAATCTCCCCGTTATTTTACTTGCTGCTGGCACTAATTTTACGTTGCGTAAAATTGCGTGCAATCAAAATTAACTATGGATATTTGCTTTTCTTTTTTCTTGAAAACGAATAAACAACTGTAAAAGAAAGCAGTAGAATTTAACTACACAAGAAGGTACATCAGGTAAAATCTGGATGACACATGACACTCCCGGTTCCAGTATATCACAACGCTCGCGCTCCATGCATAAAATACCATGATTACTTCTAATCAACAATGCTACCAACTATTCCCTACAAATCGTAAAATTATAAATGACTCCTATAAACTATTCAAGATAGCGAACAAACGCAAAAAACCATACGGCATAGTTGGAACCAGAAAGTTTCATAAGCAAAGGACAAAAATACGGGGAGGGCCATGACTACCCGAGCCTATGTATGCATATCCTGTTTCCAACCCTATGATTTCGGTGTATGACGCCTACGGAGACAGTTTGTTGTAAATGGAATGAAACCCCGCTTGGGGCGACTATGCTATCCAATTATGCCCACATATATGTTGAGATTTCTTCGTCTTCCTCCCTCGAGATCCGTTCATCAAGATCTCATTCAAGAAATCCATAAGGTGTAGCAACCTTCCGGGTAAATCATACCACCGTGGGCGATGCTCTTCTACACATGCTTTCGAAAATCCGTGCCTGCAGTCACGGGTCCACATTATGTAGCATTGAATAATTTACATTCTGTTGAAACTTTTGGCGAGTCCACCCGCGAAATGTCCCTCTGCGTTTTGGTCACCATTCGTCTACCTGAATGGCTCATTCTTCTATATTGCAAGGGGTACTTGGTGAAAATTAATATTTAGGACTGGGTTTCAATAAGTTATCACTTAAGGAAAAATGATAGTATTGGGAAGAAAAATGTAGAGTAAAAGTTGAGTGTACATGTTTACAACGTGCGCATGTAATATGTCGGCACTATGTCATTACCACAGCGGTCAATAGTGGAAGCATCATCGCAAGCGTCACGAACTACTGATGTACCATCACATTCATAACAAGAAATTACGGCGAAAGTGGATCCAGGTTGCTCGCTACTCCTCGAGAAAGATTAGCCAGCAATATCTGATTCGCAGGGAACCACACAGAAGGTGGTTGGCCGAAGTCTGATGCTAATATTTAGTCAGAGACTGTATCTTCCTGCTGAGACAAATACTACTCGCTGAAATTTGAATCGTGGTGAAACCATTAAAGAAATCCAACCTCTTCTTCTTTCATCTGTATGAACTCGTGTTGGAACAATCCACAGATGTCACCATCATTACTGAAAATAATAGGAGCTCTCATCAAGTAGAATCTTATTGCTTTCGCAGAACACTGTACAATAAAATGTTCAGATTTACAAACTACAAATTTTCGTTATCAGAACCAATTGCCAAGTAAGTACACCACATACCTGTTCGTGATAAGAAGAGCTGATAAACTTTCACGCAGAGCGATTGAGCCCACGATAAATCCCTGTCGTATTTATTAGTTGTTAGCCCCGGGCTTTGAAGAAATTGTAGTACTGTTAGCGGCAGATTATGCGGCATGTGAAAAACGATTTTCATTCAAAAATTAGTAAAGAATCACTACGCCGGCTCCTACACCTTTTTTGGTCCCCGCCAAGTGGCAGTTTTAATAGCTAAGTTAGAAGAAGCTCTGAACACTTCGTCTGATTCCTTTGTTGATTTGACACAAAATGTGCTATAGTTTTAGCTTGAAAAAGGCCAGTAAAAATACTTTTAGCCTCAATAGGAGGATCAGTCAGGTGTCCACAGCGGATCGGCTCGGGATTATTAGGGTATGTGACCCTGCCCTAGCATACCCTAACCGTAACGTCTTTCGCCCAACTAGCGCCTAGTTTAGAAAATATTCAACTTTAAAATTTCACCACTTCCGTTTCTGGGAAATTTAACATGGAAATTCCTATAAGGATTTTTATGAGCCAAGAGAGCAAATTTTAATTTAAATTATAAAGAATCAAAATTATTATTAAATTATTGTTATTAATTTAAATTTAAAATTTAAAATAATTTAAATTATTATTAAATTATCATTATTAATTTAAATTTAAAATTTAAAATAATTTAAATTATTATTAAATTATCATTATTAATTTACATTTAAAATTCAAAAATAATTTAAATTATTTATATTATTAAATTATTATTATTAATTTACATTTA
>WJFA01000323.1:0-44334 GCA_009870155.1 Pseudobourletiella spinata
ATGTGAACGCATCCGCGTACATTTACGCACATTTACAAACATCCGCTTGCAGTCGCCATATGATAAACGGAACACACGGCCCTGCAAACCTACACAAGAGCACATACGCACATGCAAGCCCATACAAACCCACCATGCGGGTTCCCCATAGGTATACATACTGATCAGTTGATCAGTACTATCGCCAACCAATCCATTCACTCAGACGCACAGCCTCGCAAATCCCCATCCACTTGCTCCGATTCCACGAGCTCGCCATGTAAAAATGTGAAGGAAAAGTTGAACCAGAAAAGCCAAAATATACTTGCCACCACTTTAACCCATCAACATCATATAGTACGGCTGACATACCGTGAGCGTCTCCTGTGACTGTGACGGCGATCAAGATCGCATAGCCATGAAGTAATGAGCAATTCCCATGTGAGAGCACAAGCAAACATAGAGATTAACTTTTACATGCACATACTAGCACCACCACCACCACTATTTCTTCATGTCCCTCACATTCACTACTACTACATTCTTCCTGCACTACTACTACATTTACTACTTTTCCTCCAAAAACTATGAACTCAACTTCCCTTCCTTACCCCACTGAATATTTCACACGACTTTTTCTCACAAGAAAACTCTCAACTTATTCTTCCGAGAGTTACTCAATAAACCATTAAAGATACGCTCTTTTTTCCTCCCGCGCTCTGTCTCTCTCTCCCTTTATCTCTCTCTCTCTCTGAAAATACGAATCTCTACCGAGTCTCGTTTTCTACGTAACTTACTGCCAACTGATTTGAATTTCGAATATTTCCCCCATCACATTGATCCCGTTCGTCCCTCTTCGCCTCAACTTGCTCAAAATCTGTCGTTATATATATGTCCGTATAAATGGATCCACTTTTCCCTGACTTGCACCACTGCCCCTCCCAACTGATTCGTATACATACGAGTTTTATTAATGCATTACCGTTATGGCGAGCGTCAGTATGTGTGTGTGTGTGTGTGTGTGTGTGTGTGTGTTTATATGCCAAAGTTAAATGGACGCAGAGCAGTGGGATTCAAGGTCCTTTGAACAGGGCATTCCCTCCAACATTCATAAACACTAAAACGTCAGCAGTAGGAAGAACATGAGGAAGGAGACAGACACTTGGGGAGTTGAGCTCATGTCTCTTGAATACTTAATGAAAAACTGCATGGAATTTAGGGGTGACAGAGAAAGAGAGAGAGAGAGAGCAAGCGATAGGGAACACGGACTAAATCCATGCGGTCGGGCTCTTATATTATAAAGGAAAACCCCTCCGGTTGTTATTATTATTGTTATTAGAAAACCGGGTATTTCCGACCTCCACTCCCTGCATATCTCTCTCCCTCCCTGTTCATCTCCCATAAAAGGACGGTCACTCTGCTACTCTCTTCTGTCTGTACTCGTGGCGGGAACCAGTTCTTCCGTGCGGCAGACACACACACACACACACACACACTCGCATTTATCCCTATATGCCAGCCATCATCATTGAAAGCATCAGAATCGAAATCTCAGTTCACACACAAACACCACACACACACACACACACACACACACATACAAACACACACTCGCACATAGACTCACACAGACATTTACAGTACAAAGCCTACATGGATTTCCAAATCATTTTCGCCGACCATTATGAAAATTCTTTAGTCTGGAACTGATTCAGCTGACAGGGACTTTTGGCTGGCTGACTAAAAGCAGAGGCTACAGGCTGGTTGGCTTCGTTGGATCGAGTTTTCGCTCTACTCTCCACCCTTCACAGCCTATTGCCATTACATAGTAATAATAATTGCATGCACACATGGACTCGGGAAAACCGGAGGGGGGGACTTGAATACTGATCATATTGCCATTCTTCCCATATTTTTTTCTACCCTCTCCTGCTCCCCCCTATAGTACATGACTGTGTGGCGCATACGGAATACTTAATGGAATATTAACTGTATGCACACAAGGGCTCTGCTCTGCGCACTATGTATGTACCGTCATAGCGGCAGACCCTTCCCATACAACTAAATACTTTTCACTTCCATACCATATCATCTGTTACATCACTGCAAATGCACACTTTGAATTCACACACAATAGTTACACCCACACGGCAGTATATATATATATATATACATGTACATATGCACAGACACAGACACACACCTTCTGGCACCGAGTTCCCGCAGCCACCACCACTGTTAGGATCCAGGGACGACTGCCCTTATGCCGCTGCTACACACTCCGTATAGTTTTTACCCAAGGAAAAAGTAGAGGAACTAATGACATGATATATATCAAATTGTCTTCGTCTAAATTCAATGGCTCTGTCAACGTCAACATTGTCTTCGCCGGCACATGGGCTCCCAGTAGGTGGAAATAGGCACATAGGCATCACTCGTGTGTAGTACTGCTACACACTTTACCCTGGGCCATGTTTCAAAAAAAAAAAAAAAGAAGAAAGGAAGAAAGGAGGGGACGAGCCCTGGACGTGGAGATGTAACGTGGAAATGGGAGCCATTTCCAAACAATGATTAGTTACCGCCTGTATAACTCTTGTATATGTATATATGTATGTGTGTAGTTATATAATTGTCTGTAAGAGTTGCTGTATTTTTTTTTCTCTCTCTCTCTGTAAAGCCGGGACGACAACCCTTATGATCGTCGTCGTCATATTAGACCGTGCATGGACCGGATCGAATCCATCCTGCCCGGGATACGGCCTCCAACCATTTCCCGCACTCTACGGCTATAGTACGGCTTCCACATGGATAGCAACACGCCGCATCGTCTGCTCTTCTACTCAGGCACACACACACACACACTTCACAGCGACTCAAGGTTCGAAAACAGCTTATAGTTTCATACAATTATACCAAACGTACATAGGGTCATAGATACGTCCGAAGGCCACATCAGTTTAAGCATCAAATCGTCATTACATTTCCGACGACGTGTCAGCCAGCCGTAGAGCTTCAATCCCGTTCCATTTCCAGCTCCAGCAGAATAGCACCAGGAGTCCAGAGTCCACCATACTGAACCTCCTCTTTAATAGTGAATCTATCAATGCGGAGACCCTCTGGTGTAAAAGCGTGAGTGCCCCGCCTCTACTTCACAAGCCCGAGCTCTTGTCCGAACCAATCCTCCTCCCAGCCAGCCGCCTTTACTCTCCTCGCCATCATCAAGGATGGACGGGAAGCCCGACAGCAACAGCGGGGGATGAACATGACCTCTTAATAAATACTACTACTCACCATAGTATTCCTTCCATATACTTATTCTACCCTGACTGAGTTCCACCCAGTGTGCTGAAACCCAAACCCATTGCTCTGCTCTGGAAGGACGTCATATGGGAACCAGCCCGCCGTATGTGCCAATAATATTGGGGTGGGAGAGCAAGACTCCAACTCAGCCATGCTCCTCGCATAGGAATTCCACGGAAGCATTTCAAGATTCTGGGGCAATACAAAGACCCGATGAGTATCTCTCTCTCTCTCTCTCATTCAGATTCTCTCTCTCGAAATTCCATCAACTCTCTCGCAGAATCATTTAGTGAACCGGACGGAGGAGCCATAGCATACACTTCCATAATGGAAGTAGCAGTGGTAGTAGTAGTAGTAGTAGTAGTAGTAGCAGCAGAAGAGCGTTCCTAAAAACCGAACTCACTCCACTTTTTTTTATCCAAAAGGTAATAAGAGAGCTAAGAAGAGTTGTGTAGCGGGGAGAGACCTATCCAATGCACGCAATAATAGTCTTGATTAAGAATCCCGACTGAAACTAACTAGGACATGTCTGTAGAGCTGGGCACACACAGAGCCAGTGTGGAACCCGCTTTTAGGAGAATCAACTCATGTATGCTTCCATCCTTGTTGTGTGTATGCACGTCCCCCATCCATTCCCATAGCAGCCTATTCCAATGACTGGGACGACACACGAATCCATTCACATTCATTAGGTTTTCAGACTTTATAGTGGCTCTCCCTGCACAAGTTGCTCAAGTTACAAACCGGGAGTGACTTGAGAACTGGAGATAGACCGGGAGAGAGAGAGAGAGAGAGAGAGAGAGAGAGAGGTATGAAACTCTATGGAAAGTATGACTCCTACATCAATACACGCTGATATGTATGCATATACATTATATTTGTATGGCTATATAGCTCACATTTTACTGACAGAAACCTCCTATTTCATGTCATAAAGTGTAACATTGTATGAGTAACTATTGGCTTGGAGCGTCAGTGTCAGGCTGTGCTGTGAGGTTCGAGGGTACAGCCAGACTTTGTAAGCTACACTACTATAGCCTGCCTCCGAGTAGTGTTAAACTTATATATAGCCATCCATACAAGGTTTATATATCAGCACCCAAGGGAAACTACCAAATTTGTAGGAGATGAGTTTTCAAGCTGGAAGAGAGAGAGAGAGAGAGAGACAGAGGAAGGTTGGAGCAAAAACAGTAGAAACGGCATGGGAAGAAAGACGAAAGAGTATGTATATATACATATACATACGAAGAGTAGGAAACTGTATGGGAATGGTGTAGCCCTGCTAAAACGTGAGTGAAGCCTAACCCTACTGCTGCAGTTTCCAAAAGGATGGAGCCATATAGCAAGACAGAGAGAGAGAGAGAGAGAGGGCTCAGTATAGGAGACACACAAGCTGTAGAAATACTTGCGGAGAAGTGGGAGCGAGCAGAGTCGTACCATCTGAAGATCTGCTTGTGCATCTTTTACCAAGCGGATTGGCGAAAGTAAAATGAAACAGGCCGGGAACCTCCATTATTTTCTGCTCTCTCGCGTCTCCCCGTATATATGTATGGGGAGAAATGAAGCGAAATGGTGGAGGAGCTTCCTCCCTCCTGGATATGGCGGAGAAGAACTTGGATGGTGGATGTGTGTCTGACTCTACCACTAGTGCTTCCGACAACAGTAGTAGTACTTGCACCACACCACACCAAGCTCACTTCTCTCTCTCTCTCTCTCTCTCTCTCTCTTCAATAATAACAAACGGACTCCGTATAAATATCCAGCCAGTTGCAGAGTCTCACAAGCCAGCCCATAGTAGTTACATTCGACTCGGGGTGTTGGCCATTCATCAATGTTGGATGGTGCACCAGACGCAGATAAGCACTTATTGCCGGCTTCTGCTCAGGATTCAATCACACGCACACACACGTACACACACGCACAAACTTACACATACACACACACACACACACACACACGTACAAACTTACACATATGCATACACGTAAACGCACACACTCAAACTTACGTCCACACACACACATACACTAGCTTATGCACACACCTAAACGCACACACTCAAACTTACGTACACACACACAAGCTTATGTAGACACACACACACACACCCAAATTTACACACACATGTACACTCAACACACAGGCACAGACACACACGCACCTACAACACCTCAGTCGAAAATTCTCGCGAGCATTTAAGCATACGCACTTACACTGGCACGTAAATGCACACACTTGCCCGCAGCCTCACATCCGCACAAATGCATTAGCGCATATAAACGCACGGACACACACACACACACACGCACACATTCAATATAACGAGTGCGTATGCACACGTGCAACGTGCACACGAACAAAAACGAGTGGAAGCAGCAGCAGCAGCAGCCCAGAGAAACTTGAACTATCAGGAGCAATAGGACCTGATCACAGAACTTCAAAGTCTCCTGATTCCCACCACACAGTTCAGAGGAGATGCTATAAACTCGACCCTGTTCCCCGTTCAGAGATGATGATGATGGGAACAGAGAGAAACTCGGGGGGGGGGGGAGGAAGAGTGAAAAAAAATTCATTAAAGTATACACACTTGTACACTTATAGTTTACTTAGCATGGTCGTGTCATTTACTGACCCGAACCGATCAAATACAACCCAGCCCTCTATCCACATGTACACATGCACACACACACAAACATATACATAATATACAGATGCTCTCATCAAACCAGCTCTTCCAACCAAGCCCGCCTGCTCACCATCATCCTCACACACAGAAGAGCATATTCCTGGATATCCCTTTACCACACCACCACCACCACTATACACATCCTCAATAATGACTGTATCCTTGTTTATTCCGTCCACAGAACATTGCTCCGGTTCAATGCAAATAGCATGGATGCAGCAGTCACCAACCATGCCGATGAGTTCCACAGTGGGTACGTGAAGAACGGAAGAGAAGCTTGAATAACGCATGCATACGCTTATACACATAGTATATTCACATCCATCCACACCTCACCACATTACACTACACTCCGGAACATCAACTAATAATACTAGCAGCTCTAGCCAAGTCCCATGACAATGTGTGTACACTGCGTACCTATACACCTCATTCCGAGGAAGCAGGAGCGGCCCGTGATAACCATTTTAGATAATAGATGCACACAGACTATATAGTACTGTACTAGTCATCCTTCCTCCGAGCCTCAAATATATGGCAAGTCCATGCCCCGGTCCTACGCCGTAGAAAAATAACATGTGAGCCGAGATTGCGGAGCGAAGACCTCTCTTCTCCGCATCTCCTCAACACTGTGCCACCACCACCACCAGCCTCATCCTCCTCATAATGGTCTAAACAAATACGAAAGGAGCCTCTCCGCATACAATACAATGGAACAACACCACTTATATAAGTACGGAGGGGAAATACGCCCGACCGGAGCCGCCGCCGAGTCAAGGTGTATACACAAATGCATGGCTGCTTCCGATTACAAATTACACAGTGTGAGGAGTTTACAATGAGGTAACCACACAGACCTCCACTCGCAAGGATCACACTTCCCCCCCCCTTCCATTGCAGTCAGTAGTGTTGGGTACAACTGGGAAAAATTCCCTCAATGATCCCCCCCCAAAATCCAACAAGCAAGTTAAGGATAGGGAAGAAGAGAGTGACTTTGTTTTAAAAAAAATCTCGGTGGAAGAGACTCAAGACTTTAAAGGTCCTCCAAACCTTTCCTTTCCCTCCCCAAAACGTCTGGCTGGGGACGAAGGTGCGGGCTAGCATAGGGCCTCATAGTGCAGGGCTTTGATCTCACACTCTGTAGCTCCAAAGACTGAAAGCCTATTTCCCGGCGGCATGTGGGAATTAGGGAGTCTCTCTCGCCATCGCTCACAGACTATGTCGGGCCAAGGCACAGGCACACTATGCAGCCCAAGGCAAGGAACGACCTATCCCGTGCATATGGGAGGCGAACGGGGGAAAAGTGGAGGCACACATTATGTATATAGGTTGACGGTCGCGTATATATATGGAGGGTCCCTATATATACGCACAGTTCTTCCGTAGGTAAGAAACTTGGACGGCATATGAGAGTGGGAAATGCATCCGTGTGAGATCCAAAAGCTGCCTGTAAGGGAACAGGAGGACTACATTCGTCATTCCTACTTTTAGTTACATCTCACACATAGGTCTTTGGAGACTCTGGGATACAGACAGGGAAGAACCTTCCAGCAGCAGACGGGTGCATCCGAGTGCACTAAGACCCTCCGGAGCACCACTCTCCAACATGGGTTCATGAACGGAGAGGGGTTTAAAAAGTATTTTTTCCATCCGTATAAACGCTGGGCCCTTGTAGCGGACAAAGCATCAAGAGTAAGAAGATCCATTACCTGAGCTGGGGAGTTCCTGGGAGATGATGGTGGATCGTCTGCTGGGATTGTGACTCGTACTGGAGTATGAGGGGACCATGGGGGGACTCACATCCGAGTCATTCTCGGAACAAACACCGCTGTCTGAGCCGGACCCTTTGTCCACGGGGATGGGGCACTCCTTGGGAAAGCGGGCGGACTGAGCCGCGGCATAGGGGTTGTGAGAGGCTGAGCCATTATTATGAGTGGTGGGATTCCGATGATTACTGGGAAAGGTTGAGCCATAGTTGAGACCAAGACCAGTGATCATGTAATTAGGAGTGGAGTTGTTGTGGCTGCTGCTGCTGTTGTTGTTGTTGTTGGCGGAGCTGTTATTGTTGGAAGAGCCTTGCACGGCCTTGTAACTATTCCCCATAAATGTGGATAGATGAACAGCGGCGGCTGCGGCTGCCGCCGCAGCCCCGTTGTTATGGTAGGAACGAGCTGGACGTGGAATTGAGTAAGGGGTTCGACGCCGACGGTGTGATGGCCAGGTTCAGGGGTTCCATGGGCTGAGGATTATACAGTGAATTTTGATGATGATGATGATGATGTTGATTCATCATCCGAAGTCTTTTGTTGCTCGCGGCGGTGGAGGAGCTCGTACTCGTATGACCAAGCCCACTCCCCGCCACCCCGAACGTCGTCATGGCCGTGGCTTGGGTTGAGCTCGTGGACCCGGCGGGCTCCATAGGAACACCAAAGAGATTCGAGCTCAGACTACTGCTCGTGCTATTGTTGAGGCCGTAGTTGCTATAACTTGTCAGTCTATCGGTAATGTGCTGCTGTTGGTGCTGCTGCTGCTGTTGTTGTTGTTGTTGTTGTTGATGATGTTGTTGTAAGGAGGAAACTCCAGCGAGTTTCTTCGTGGCACTGGAAGTGACTTTGTTGGTGGTGCTGTTGCTAGTGTTGAAGTTACTAGAGGAATTGGCTGGGTTTGCATTGAAAAATTCATCGTCATAGGACTTGCCGTACGACGCGAGGTTGACGTTCCCCGAACTCCGAAAGCCGGCGTCAGCCCCGTTCATGATTACGCTACGAGATCGAGTGATGGAGCCCGACGTGGCGGATCGGAGACTCCTGATATGGTTGTTGCTACTGCTAGTACTGGTCATGTGTGAAGTTCCGCCGTGGTGGTGGAAACTGCTCGTCGAACTGTTATTCGTACTGCTCGTCGAGCTCTTCGAGTAGAATAGACTCAGGTCATGTGACTGTTGCTGTTGCTGCTGCTGCTGCTGTTGTTGTTGCTGCTGCTGCTGCTGTTGCTGATTATGGTGGAGGGTTGAGAGTCGACTGCTCGCACTTCGGGAGGATGGGACGACGTTCTTGTGACTGGACAAGAGGGAGGAGGACGTGGTGGACGATAATGGTTGGTTCACTTTGGAACGGAAGTAGGCGGACGGGTGGATTATGAGGAGGGGAGCACTCCCGGGTGGCGGGGAAACTTCCTTGGGTAACTCATACTCCACGCTCACGTCGACCGTGAGCGGGCGGTAGTAGTCCACCGGTTTGGACATGGCCGACTGATTGTTATAGCGCAACATCTTCTCCTTCTCCTTCTTCTCCTTCTTCTGCTGCTCCTTCCTCTTCCCCACTGAGGCCAGTGAGAGCCAAATGCGATGGAAAAGATTCGGGGTAGGAATAATGATGGTTATATATATATATGTATATGGCGGGACACGGGACTCAAATTACTATTGCAATTTCCATGTAGTTTGCCTGTGTTTCCGTGTAGGATTCTCTCGACTTTCGTCACACCTGCTGCTCACTCAACTTGACGGGAAATGGGATGATTTAGTGTATAAATAGCAATATAACATGAAAATTAAAACATTATATCCTCTTTCTGGTTAACTTGTGAGATCATCAAGTACTAAGGAGAGGGTGGTACTGCTAAGTATATGAATAATCTTGCTCACTTCATCCGCTTGCTTGCGCTTCCACACACACACACGGTGATTTTTTGAGGGCAGAAGTCAATAAGACTGTATAGTGGTCAGTGTCATACTATCGTCGTCGTGGTTGTTGATGATGAGAAAACCAGTAGGATGGCTCAAGCGAGGTAGTCCGAGCGGTAGTGTAGTGGTTGTTCAAGTAAGAAGGGTGGGTGTGTGTGTGTGTGTGTGTGTGTGTGTGTGTGTGTGTCTGTATGTGTATGGCTATGGAAGAAACTGATAAATTGCAAAGTTAAACTTGTTCCTGCCCAAAGGATACACTATAGGGCTACACGCTTTTAGCCGTCATGAGCGTGGACGAGCCGAGCACATCTGCCCCTCGTCGTCCTGTATCCCGCAGCTCCACAGGCACACACATGCATTTAAAAAAGTCCGTGATGAGCCTCCTTGTTCAGCCTCCGAGTCTGCCTTATATCACGTCCAGTCCGAGCCAAGTAATAACTCTACTCTCTCGCTCACTCACTCGCTCGCTCGCTCCTCTTTCTCTATTGAAAAACCTATTTCCTTACGGACACCACATCATACAGGGCTTGATTGGAAATGAGATGATTCCATATAGAGACTTGCAAGTTGAAGGCTCATACTACGTTCCCATGAGCAAAGCTGTTTCCTCTGTAGCGATGACGATGAGTGGTTGAGTGGCTGACTTGAGTCGAGACGACGACGACGACGACGACGACAACTCTTCTGGCTTATCCGAACACTCTCAAAATTTCAAAGACACACCACACAGAGAGCCAGTTGCTCTACGGACACTGCTGTACAGAGCTGAGCAGACGAATTCTATTACTTGAAAATATTATTATTATTATTATTATTATTATTATCACTGCCGACGGTATCCGCTTGGTTGGAAAGGATCTCGGATGTCTCTCTGAATATGTGTGGGACTCTCTGGTCCTATGCTAGGCCGCTCGGAACGCTGACCTCGTTCACGTAACCTTCTTGCCGGATTTTTCTCTCTCCCTCTCGGCTGAATCCGTCCGCTGTTACTGCTACCGCTGCTACCTCCTATATCCCAAGCCCTCTTTCAACTTATTCACACTGATCTCTGATGATGAGGGAGCTCGAAGAGCGGAACGCTCCTGCCCGTCCGTCCTCCTCGCCAAACTTGATGCGGATCTCTGCTGTGTGTGAGGGATGATAAAAATTTGTCCGTCTTTGCTCATTCCGTCTGGACAGTCATGTGGAAAATATTCCGATCTTGAATCTCGAGGGGATCTGTGAGGATGGTGAGAAAGAGATATAGGTGCGAAAAAATTAAAACATACTTGAAAAGCCGGAACTTTCACACACACACACACACAGAGCATATTTGAGTCATCAAAGTGTGAGTGGCTCAAGATTGAAGACGACGTCAAGGAGGGGAAGAAGGAGTGGAAACGATTGAGGTTCACACAAACACACGTTGTTGTTTCAAGAAACGATTATTATACACAGAACCACACGGCGCGGCAGCATAGTACTACGTAACTTTGAAACTAATCGGGATTTCCAAGTAGTAGAACTTTGTACGTATACATTGCCCTACTCCTTCCCATTAAAGGCATTCGTAGGTACATGTGGTGGGTCCGAGGTAAATAATTCCATGAAAACAACTTACCTATACACACAGTAGTGTTATCCAATAAGCCGCTGCTGGAGCTCCGAAGAGGATGAAATCCTTCGCCTGGTTCGTCCTGGGTTACTTATATGTACGTACATACATGTACATATATATTTTAGACCGCTCGAACCGATACAGACCAGCGGAGAGATGTACACGGAGATATGCACACGCCTTGTCAATCGCATCCGGTGTGATGTATGCTCCCGGCTCGTTCACCAGCCTTACTGCATACATCCAGTCACTTTATCATCCTCTAATCATCAATTCTTTCCCAACAGAGCCGAAATTTTCTCCGTGACGAGAATTGCTCCCACTTGGTACAGCTATTTTATTCTGCTGTGCGCGTGTGTGTGTGTGTGTGTGTGTGTGTCAACCCTGGCTTTATGGTACGTGTGTATATGTGAGTGTGTGTACCCTACTCCGCTCGGGAGGAAAAACACTCGAGTTATCGTACTGCTACCACTCCGAATACTGCAAATAGAGCCACAGTTCTATTTAACCTCATGAATGCAAGTTTTAAAATCCAGTTGCTTGCTTCCACCCCACACACTTTTGTGCATGTATTCTATTCGCCACACGTAAGAACACACACTTGCAGAGTTCAGAGGTACATAGGAAAAGTATGGAACTAATTTGCACTCTGCCGCTCTCCCTCCGAATAGCTTCTCTTCTTTGTTCCTTGAGACGGCGACGACAGGACAGTGAGGAGGATTTCGGTGGATACGGTGGACGACAGCTACATGTGCGCCCACAATTCTTCCGAGACTCTCACCACAACAACCTGTTAAAATTCAAGGATCTCCATAAGGATACAACAATGACGAATGAGGTAGTGGTATAGGATGAAGCTTTAAATTCATTTCAAAATATACAGACAACTATACACAGTGAACAGCAGAAGGGTAATGTGAGCACACGAACGAGGATAAAAGTACCCCCCCTCCCCTGAATTATTGACGAATTTTACAAGAGAGCACACGGGCCGGCTGGCTCCTGTATAATTCATTTCACTTTCCCATTTAATAATGAACGCCCTCCCTGTGCCTGTCAATATGCTCACAACTGACCGGAAGGTTGAAAGAGAAGAAAACGGTAGTAGTGGTGGTGGACGGGAAAACCTGGACAAGGTAGCTCCGCACTGTAGCCGCCGTTGTTTACTTCACCCCATCAACTTCCCTACCTGACAAGCCAAAATCTCTTGATTTTCAACAAACTCAACAAGAGCCCGGCCGACCCTCTCTTTGAATGAACAATTCCACTCAATGACCATAGTAATGAAGAATAAATAAAATACAAAGTACTTTGGAGAGTTATGAGGACAAGTTGAGCAAAAAAAAAAGGGAGACGTGAGCAACGGAGCCCGTAATAGAATTGTCGCGCCTATTTGCCAAACCAAATATACATAAAGGAGACAATGGCTCTTCTCGATAAGATTATATAGCCAACGACCGCATGAGAGTCACAGGGAGAGTGCATATATATATATATATATACGAGGAGGAGAGTGTAGCAAAATTCGCAGAGGGACACAGAGGGAAGCGCCCATTATGACGCCGGTGAAACTGTATAATACCCACTCACACCACACATATGAAGTAAATATCCCAGTGGCAAAATCCAGAGAGGAAAAAAAAATGTCCGGAATTTTTGAATAATACACTCATCCTCATTTAAATATTCAACTCTTCAGGTTTCACAGAAACATATTTTTACTATGCAGAGGCTCATGTAACAGCCTCGCTTGTCCAAGTTACACATGAAGCCGTGCCGACACTAACATATACTGCTAAAAAAAAAGTACTGATGCTGCCGCTGCCGCAGATACAGCTGAAAACTGTCGTCACCCAATGAGCAATAAGTCCTCAACCCCGTTCTGGGCGTGCTCTCATGTCCTCTCACTGAAAATGTCAACCACAGGGACTGACCACATTTCGGATGAGGAGGAGGATCGAGTCAATAGACTTTAAGAGAGGAACGGTAGCGGTTGAACAGGAAACATAAATGTGTGAGGAAATTTATGAAAGAATTTAAAATTCACAACATTACCCCTGCGAAACTGGAATATCTTGGTCTACACAGTATAAACACTGGCACCCACTCACACAGCTCACAGCTTCTTTCCACTCGCACAAGTATATATATATGTGTGTACCAATAAGTCAGTTCCTCGCCCCAGAGTCACCAACCACAGGAGCAGGGTGAAGAGTACAGAGCTGACTGGTGCCGTCACGTCGTCGTCTGTCAACTACACTGCTCCCACTATCCTGTTGTGTACAACCCATCCGACTGAATTATCACACAGGGGAAAAATCCTCCGGCACGACCATTCAGTTCTGGCCCATCCGCTCCTATACGTATACACACAGAGTGAATGCACCAAGAGTATTACACTTCCAGGGATTATCCACACATGCTGTCACCACAGGCTCTCCTAATGGGTTTAGAATTTCCTTTGGACACTGACTGCAGCTCCGCACTGTACAGCATGCATGCACACTGGGCTCCTGATGATCGTAATGGGTTCACATGAACTTGTTCCCGAAATAGTAATTCAATTACCACCGGTAACCCGGCACTTATGTACACAGAGACGACAGGATATCTCTGGGATTAAACGTCCGCCGGCTGCTCCAATCGTCCTCCTCCCAAAGTAAGAGAATACAAAATGTGTGTCTGCACACGGAAGTAATCATAACAAGGACGACGACGAGTGATCAAAGGGTGTATATGTGGGGGAGGGGGGAAATTTAACTGTCTGTCTAACTCAGACCCGATCACTCACACTCACTGTTATTACGGGAGAAGATAGAACCCGGGCGGGTGTGTACATTTATAGTAGTAGAATTTCCGAGGAAATATGAGGGAAAAACTTTGGTTGCTCAATGCCGGGCCTTTTTATTTGACGCTGGCTCGTCACTCGTCGTCGTAAAAAAAAAACTTGCTCATGGAACGCGGAGAGAGCGAGTCAGAGGAGTTGCAGACAGGCAGCCAGCCAGCGTGTGTCTGTCGTGAAGTACAGTGGGGCTCAATGCGTTTATCGAATTCCCTGCACAGAGTTTGCGGGGCTCCGTGTGTGTTGAAGCCAACAGCAGCAGCAGCAGCAGTTCCTCTGCTTCTGCCCATGTAGACTGCTGCTCGATCCTCAAGGCAAAGGCTCAAACACATACACACACACACACACACACATGGAGAAGCTTGTCAGGCATCCCTTTTCCACTCACTCTCAGCTGTGAGCATTGGAGAACCCTATATACTGCTCGTATAAGTTTCCCCACGTATAGAGCTGAACCAACTTTAAGTTTAGGGGAAACTCGGTATTCAACTTTTATCTCTAATGTTTTATATACGGGAGAACCAAGCTTGGTCGTATAGTCATTCAATATGCATGTATGTGTGTATAGGGAGATACATGTGTAGACATGTACATGAAAACATTTCGTGTGTATGCCTATATAGCGCGTAATGTGCGCCACCATGAGGGGGGTCATGAAACCCTTCCAATGCACGCCTGGGCTCTACGCACACAACTGTATAGGCACACACGGCACGGAGCTCCGCGGAGAAACGCAAGCACGCCTCAGACACACACTCTTCCACATTGTAAGTACATACCGTTCAGCTTCACACACACACACACACACACAGGCTCAAAAGAACATTTCCAAATTCTCAAACCGTTTATAAGTATCTCTATGTTAAGCTCTATATACACAAGGTAAATACTGGATGCTGCTATTGCTACAGCAGCAGCAGCAGCAGCAAAGGGAAGGAGAAGATTCTAGTAGACGAAGAATTCTGGAGGAATCTTTGAAAACTCAAGTTCGGAAAACTCTTGAGCACAGACCCCAGCTCGGGCAGAGAGCTCCTAAAAGAATTGCTGCTGCAAATTTTCACATGTATTCTGTGAGCATTTTCTATTCCTCCCAAAACTGGTCATGGGGCCTGACCAAGGAATGACGACTTTGTATCAACTCTCGTTTTCATACAGACTTCTCCGCGCACACGATCACAACACGTATGGATGGGAAGAAGGCAGTGGCCTTTATACCCTACAAGGTCGAACCAAGTTTGAGACAGATGTAAGACAAGGTAGTAGTACAGAGATAACCCGTGGTGCCACATGGGAAGATTAGGACAGAGAGGCATGTGGAGATTCGGACATCACACAGTTCTGCATGTGCCTGCAGAGGGATGTGGATCAGGACAATGGGAGGTGGGGATAGAATGGCGAGGCTTAATGGAAACTCCAAGAATTTAGTGCAATAGAGAGGAAACCAAAGAGCATTCAAAGGTACACACACACACACACAGTGGATTCCGTATGAAGATTTAAGCATACAGGGAGGCCTCATCCTCACTGTATGTTTTCATACGTTCCACATCGTACCCTGGCTTTCCCATCCCATAAATACGTGCACATATGCATACATACGCACACGCACGGACAGGCTGGAATAGTTTATTTAATAGCTCCGGTCCCGGCTGAGAGGTACAACTTCTTATTATACTTCCTTCACTATGATGAATATTAGTGTGTGTGTGTGTGTGTGTGTGTGCCTGTGCGGGTCTTAAGTTACTTTGGATACGCACGTATACAAACACCCCATATCCGTACGGAACCATTTGCGCGCTTGCACATAGTGGTAGGGTGTGCGTATAGGTAGTCCTAAAACCATTATTAACATTCGCATGGGCCTGTCATTTTGCTATATAGATTCCCCCCTCCTCTCTCGTCTTGCCTTTTATATCTACGGTTCAGAGGCACAGACACGCACAAGGTACATACATATGTGCATACATTGCATACATGCACAAGCATTGCTCTTCCTTCCCCTTCTTTTTCTTATGGTCTCTGCTGGTAGGAACGGGAGAAGAGGCTTAAGAAGGCCGAAGAAAATCAACTGTTACACATGGTTAATGTAGCTTGGAGGTATTTACCTCCACATTTGCAATGTACATATACCTTTATACCTCGGAGGAACAACTTGAACATGTTCACACTGAATCCCTTAAAAGTGTCAACTCAAGTATGACGATGACGAATACGATGCGAAGACAGACGGGGCCAGGGTTTTATCCTCTGAATCACATCAAGTATGTATGAACTACTGTATGGTATGAGCATGTGTGTGTGTGTTTGCGTCTGTGTGTGTGTATGTGCGTGTGGAGGTTCCAACAACGCATTATTTCCTTCAAAAGCTCTTGTGACGGAGGAACATGGACGGAGGGGAAATCCATAGGAAATGAATTGAAGGAGGAGGATGAGGAATTTAAAATAAAAAAAGGGGGCCCTCCTCACAGTTACTTCCATCTCCCCGCTGCGTGGCTCCTCAATCTTCATTATAATCGTCAATAACAAAAGCCGTAGTTAAGGATTTTCTCTGAGTGACAGTAACCTTTGAACGTATAGGCAGGACTGGGGAGGAACAGTGAAGCGTTTGTCGTGCCGTCCCCTTCCAAGTACACTTCTCCTCAAAAGAAAAAGAAAATGGATGAATTCTACCCTAAATTACCACGGTCTTCTGGCCAAAATGAATCAACCTTCCCCACTCACTGCTGCGTTTCCCTCTCATTACGTAGCAATTTAGTTCATTTCATAAAACTACCAATTAGCCTGCAGGAGAATGGAGTGCACACACACGTACACACACAGTGGTGGCCCTCATCTTCGTCAAATAATATCCTTCCCTCCGTGCACACAATGCAGGAGAATGGAGTGCACACACACGTACACACACAGTGGTGGCCCTCATCTTCGTCAAATAATATCCTTCCCTCCGTGTACACACACACACACACACACATCTTCTCTTGGTCAACTATTCAAATGAGCAAAAGCCACAAGAGCGTTCACTATCACGGCCCCGGCCCTACCAATGACTGTGAGAGATCAGCTCTATGAGTGGTTCGGGTTGTTTTTGCGTATTATGCAGGATGAGGTTGGGGTTACAGATGAGGGGGAAATTCAAAGTGTCAACAGTTTTTTCCCGCACAATGCTACGTGCGTTTCTTGAACTAACTTGATTGAAAATTAATTTTTTTACAGAATGTTTTCAAGTTGGAGGACAAGGTTTTGGTGGGTCAAAGGAAAAACGGATTGGGCGTCAGTCATTATCATACTATCTCTCAGATAGCATGGACCCAACTCCCAACGACGAGCCCAGTCTAAATTTCTGGGCTTATCCCCTTGCTATTCTCGGTTTGAAAATATACGTTTAAAGTCAGTCAGCTCAGTCAGTTGTTATGGGATTGTCAAAGGGTCTCTTCTCACGTGGTACTTAAATCCTTGGGAGATAAAAGTGGCCCCTTTCCAATGGCTCTTTCAGATGATTATCAGGGGACATATTAGGAAAATGAGTGTTGACAGGGAAACGGTGACTTAGATAGAAGCCCTTGACTCACACCCCGGTTCCTAAAAGAGCGTAAAAAGTGGGGGATTTAAAAATGTTGAGTTGATTTGAAGGCGTTTAATACCACATGTAATTTTCACCATGTATTTACAGGTTGGAAATTTGGTACTTTGACGGTGTAGTACGACGGCGTGAGCAGAGTGGATCGAGAAGAGGGTTTTGTCAGCCAGATGAAGGTGTGTTGTTTGGTACATGGCAGTGTGAAGGAGTGTAAAACTATGCTAACTGTAATATCATTTAGTTGGGAACTGTTGACCAGGGGGTTTTATTGAGTTTTACGAGCTTTTAGGCTCTCTCAGTTTGCATCATAAAAGGACGATACAATGGGAGCCAGGGTCCACATCTCATATTAACGGCACACAAAACTTTCCTCCAATGATAATAATAATAATAATCTTTTACCTGCTAAGGCTTTTATGTCTCACATATGCTATGTGTTATGTTGCATAGTACTGGTGTAACGTGTGTGTTGAATCCGGTTGGTCCTTCTAAAATGACTTTCTTCTTTACACAGGACACATAGGGTCTCTCTAACACTGAGCTGTGATGTTGACAAGTCAAGACGGAATGCCCAATTCCCTTACTCGTCGTATTGTCAGGCCAAGTCTTTCTTGAACGCGCTGAGGAAACCTCAATTGGGAAGAACTTGGATCTTTCGTCGTACTGTGGTACTGGCTGTGTGTGTGTGTGTGTGTGTATCTGTGTAGGAGAAGTTTTAAACTTGTCAACCTGTACTCCTGTCTCGCCCAATGACATCAGCAAAAGAGCCAGGGTCGGATCACCGCCCCGCAGCTGTGTCCACAGAACCTTCTTCCACCACCATTACAACTTCGAACAACAAAGTAGTATGTGCTCGGGCCTGTTGGTACACTCTTCACGATATGCAATGCTCGTCGCGGCCAAGTTTTCTGTCGAATCCATAACGTATTCATGGAAGTTGACTCTCCTATGCGGGCGTCACCTTCCTGCGCCAGTCATTCCTTATTTGCGACGTCAGCATCCTACGTGTTGGGCAAATCAGAGCAAGTTGGGAGCAGAAAATGTGTTTGCAGTTGAGAAAACTGTTTACTTGTCAAATCCGATCACAATCGCTTCTAGTAACGACCGCACTGTCGTATGTAATTTGATTGTCATCCGGATCCGTGGGTTGCTACACATATGCGGTTCCAACTCAAACCATGAAGGTGATGGTGGTGGTGGTGGCGGCGGCGGCGTTTCTGATGAAACTGTTTGGGGTCTCAAGTCTCAATGTTACTTATTGCAAATGTAGAGAGTTTGACGAGCTGGAGGAATATGGCTACATAACGATTATAATTGAGCCCGTGGAAAAGTTTCTGTCGTCCCCGTTGTTGTAGCGAAAATGCCTGTGTGTGTGTGTGTGACTGTAATCAACTGTGGCGAAATTCGCTCTTGCTGTCGGAAATTTTACTCCTTAATGAGTTGTGCAATCAGTCATCTAATATCTGTTTGTCACTTCCTACTTCAGGCCAATGATGTGGAGCTCCCGGCAGTGGCATACTCGGCGCGGAATTCTTGGATTCCATAAAGGGCATCCCACATTTTTATTATTCTTGAGTACCGCAGTGGTTCGTGACGTCATGTGGAAACTCAAGGCAGGGTGATAAGAGTGCAGAAAGGAGGGTCGCCGAAAATCAACGGAGGAGGACGACAGAAGTGTTTTTAATCAGTCGGAGGTAAACACATGGGACATGGTCCTCCTTATCGGGCAACAAAAGGCGAAAATGAAAAGCTTTCCCCTCGGAAAGATTACAAGTATGTGTGTGTGTGTATGTGTGTGTGAGCCGAGAGCCAAAGTTCCCATTATCTCCCTCCGTCCGTCCAGCCTGAGCAAACTAGGCTCACGTAGATACCACACACATACACGTACACGCACACATGCTAAGCGCTGAAGGCCGTTCCCTCTAAAAGCTCTCTCGCTTAATATCTTGATGCCGTTTGGTCATTAAAAAAGTGGTTGCTCCCAACTCCGAACACAAGGGAGCAACAGCATCACAATACATTGCATGTACGGCGAGGAAAGGCTTAACCTCTGGCTCAGTTATTAGGCCTGCTGGACTCTGCAACGACCGTACGCATGCATTACTACTGTGGGCGCAACAAAGTTAAAGAGCTACTCTGCATGACCGTAAAATTTTCTATGCGATAAAATTATCATCATACGAGTCGTAATGTGGAGCATTAAAATCCTGAAAAATTATCATTGTATATTATCCCGTCATGCTCTTTTTTTGTCTCTAGGTTGTGGTCAAACCTTCCAAGCTTGCCCAACCAGCAGCAGCTGCCGCGTCTCACAGTATACCTAATACCTCTACCCATCGCTACAGCTATGGCCTCCTCAAGTTTTTCAAGATCCAAAGAATAACATACGAGAAATATAAAACTACGACGACGACGACGGTATCATAAAGAAGAACAACGGATGTTGGCTTACACTTTTTCATTTTGTAATAGTATAGTGCCATGATCCAAGGGACAAGATAAGTGTGAAACAATGGGATGGGGGAAGTTAACACGTTGAAATTATCTTCGGTGTGAATGATAACGTAATAACAATCAGTAGAGTGGTAATAATGCACTACTATAGGGATAATAATAATTGTAGCGAAAAAAGTTCTTGTCGCCGCCGCTGCTGGCATAGGGTAAGAGCTCTGTCAGAGAAATGTGCTACGCTATGCTTATCAGCAGGCGACCACCATGGCTGCTTCCTGTGAAAAAAACTCACATTCCGTATACGCGTGTGGTTTGAGGTCGAAAAATGTATCCGTAAGGCGGAGAAATTTAAGTAGTCTCCATCCCCCTTTGTGTGACGGGGCGACTTGCAGGTCATTCGGTTCAATTACACACATTGAACATGCTACGTCTTTTACACAACCGGAGATTCACACTTGAAATCACCTTGTTCACCATCATATCGTATAATTCTCTGTGGGGGTATTTAGATTGTGGGCGTCGGTATGCAATGTGCACGATTTCTCCATCAGTTACGGTTTCTGTGCACTCTCAGTCAGCGTTGCCAAGAAGTGCAAAGGAAAGCCGGTATAATTCCCCTGGTCATATCTCCAACTCCGCGCACAGATGATTTTCGGATTAATAGAATTACTCTCAGCTTTTGTCATGGTTCTCAAACCCAAGTCCGCCTAGTAGTAGTAGTAGTAGCATGACTCTTGCTGGGAATGGCTCGGATACAGAACTGATCGTGCAAGCTGCGGCAGGCCGGCTCGCCCAAACCATGTTCGTTACCCGGAAAATTGCAGTGAGGCGGACTGACATGTGGAAGCCCATGTGGGGGGCAGGAGGGGCGGTGTACAGTGTGGTGGAGAGTGTAAAAGGCCTTACGCCCAAACCAATGTCGTTACCCGGAAAATTGCAGTGAGGCGGACTGACATGTGGAAGCCCATGTGGGGGGCAGGAGGGGCGGTGTACAGTGTGGTGGAGAGTGTAAAAGGCCTTGTGAAAAATTGATTGTTTCATTTCTACGACCAATTAAAGTGGCGTAATTAAAGACGACATAGGTCTCTATGAATGCGTGGCTGAGGAGGAAGGGGAAAGAGTACTGCCATATTGCATTGGATGAGGCATTATAACATGATTGGAGGCGATAATTTATGGCTTCCTTTCAGACAGAGTAAGAGCTAAACGATCTTGTAGTCGTCGTCGTAGCAATGCAGCGCATAATAGTGAGTGTGAGTGTGTGCAATGTCCGTACGGCTTCTACAAATGATAGCGCGGAGCTATATAGGGAGAGAGAGTCAGGGATAGGGAGAATGAGCGAGGGTCCAATTTTTGCTTCAATCAATCCGGCTGCGGAGGATACCATGGCGAGAGCGTGTTCATGAACAAAGCTTCCATTATTTAGGGTGAGGGCCCTGGAAGCAAATCCACGTTGATCAACCATAGGGCCCATGTCCCATACATACTCACGGGCTGTTACGGAGAACCTTCTCTCTCTCTCTCTCTCTTTGTCTCATGTTATTATGGCTAAGCACGGTAGACATATACTAGGCAGGAGGAGCGGAGGAGCTGAGGCTGACTAGCCCCCGCTTGTAAATTCTCAATCACTCCCCACAGACTGCTTCCTTTAAATCTGTAGCGAATATAATACCCTCCTTCTCACATTACTACTCCGTTACTGTCGGGCTGTAGATCAGCCCAGTGTCTATATTATTGTACGCGGTGGCCACCCCAACTTTTCCATCCCCTCCGCGCGGACTCACCGAGCCGTTTCCTCGGCGACCCTTTTGGTGTAGGGAGGCGCGGGAATTCTGCAAATTCAATGGAGTGGAGCAGTTTTTAACAATAATCACAATTCACAACACCAAGATTAATTTCGTCGGGAACTGTGTGGACCGCAGAGCGGATGGTCAAGCTGAGCGCCGCACCACTCGCCTCAGGAATGCTCTCTCAACAGACAAACATGAGTAATGAAGTACAAGCAATGAAGTTTCATAATGAAACTCTTGATCCCCAGGCCTGTCCATCCATTAATAAAAGATATGAATGGAATGAGCTGTAGTGTGTATGCCTGTGTGGGAGTGTGCATTGTATGAGATGATGGAATTTCCCGTGTGTTCAGACAGACGGATAAATGATTTGTCAATACCACAGGAATGGGCCTCCGTCTCAAAATTAAATTATTAATCCCAAATGGTCTGCAGTAATGTGGCACCTAAAGTCTGTGTTGATTAGTAATATAATATTGCGGATGGATTGGAGAGGCCCTAGTGGTAAAGTCTTATGAGCTATTATTATGAGCATGTATTTTCCAACAGCCGTCCGCGGACTTGGTGGTATTCGTCCGGCAAATAATAATTTCCCCCCCCCTTCCCCGCATATTCTTCACACACTGGTGCCACTTTCCGCGATCAACTCATATCCATAAATTATTTCACGCCGGCAGACCTAAGGGGACACAATACACTTAACAATTCCTCTGTCTATTGCCCTCTCAGGCAGTGTGTGCATAGTGTCCCAGATGCTCCCCACCACGGTCAACTTGTGATGGAAGTGGAGAAACCATTCCAGATAACCATCGAATATGGCGCGTATGCCCGCGTGTGGACAGTCAGTAATATGCAATGTGTGTGTGTGTGTGTGTGCGTATCTGTGAGTGACGGGACGTGTGTGTGCGTATATGCTAATGGGGTACCCTGCGTAATGAATGCGCATGCGCTGTGGTGTCAGACGCTACCTAATGTCGTCATGAGACAAAGAGTTTGCTTGTGCTTATTTCCGACGCTGCATATATGCATGTACGTGGGATCATGTGACTCCTTGCGTCACCCAATTTACGTGTGCACTTGTACAAAGGTGTATGTACATGTATAAGATCATGGGATGGTACCCGAGTGTGTGACAGCGCATAAGCAAATACCTTGAAGTATGTATGCGTCCATTGGTACGTGTACACAGTGGTATATGAATTTGAGTGGTAAGTAAGATTTCATGTGCACATGTGTGACCAGTGTTGACACCTCCATCCGGGACTGGTCATCTGCCTCGGTGCAGGCACTCACAGGAGCTTCTATTTACGAAAACCCAGGAAATAGATAATCCACTGTCAGGTCCCAAAGAACTTTGCGGATAATACAATGCCACCACGTGCTGTCACATGATTTCATGCCCATCCCCACCCTCACAGTGGAAGAAGCTCTGTGGAACTCCTCTGAAACTGATGATTATCAAAGACTGTGAGCACATAGCTCTGGCTTCAAACATTTTGTAATGATATCCCGGGCTCACAAATCCCAACATATTTTCACAGCATACATACATGCCCCAGTGGACTGGCTCGTCTGTAAAGTCTTTAAATTCAACACAGACTTGTGAGATACCAAAAGACAAGAGCCACACACAGACCAGCAACAACCCTCTGCCCCTGTAACGCGATATCCTCCTTCATAGTATCTCAAAAGGGTTCCTTCCCACATGCTCCCTCCAATCCCAATACGACCATTCCCACTCGCAAGCGAAATTCCCTCTAGTTATAAATACTTCCATCAACTCCACTCACCCACAGACAGGTTTGGGTTATGGAGAAACGAAAAATGAATAGGGTAAGCAAAAATCCTTAATGAGGACGAAGTGGGCGTGTGTTCCACTCTGCATATATACACAGGCAGAGCTCAAACACATGGACAAAGGGGGAGAGGAACTCAAGTCGTCCTAGAACCTCTCGTGATTAGGACGGAGCAAGTGGTGACTGTAAATCCTTGGAATCCTCCCCGTAGTACTTGCCTCTGTACACACAAACACACACACACACACACATGCACACAATTGGTAAAGTTTGAAAATTATTTTTCCGTCCAAAATTCCTCCTGGTCAGTGCTCACTTTCCCACGACTCGATATCCAGAGTTTATAGGAGGCAGTGCAGTCTCACTATGCCCCAAATATGATGATCATATCCCAGGATAAATGACAGGGACTGTGGTAGCAAAGACGCGGTCGTAATAAGTCAGACCTGGCGATAAATTAGCTCCCCAGACTCCGCCTCATTAGAATTGACAAGAGACTGGAAATGAACCGGTGAGACTACAAAATTGTAAATTAAATTTAAGGGCTAATGTCGTAATACGGAGAGCACGCGGGCGAAGGAATGGTGCTGAGCCGTAAATATGTAGCTTGGTGAGGAAATTATTATGATTTCACGTAGTACAACATGAGGCTGCTCACACGTAGTACTCTTACCAACGCACATAATATGCATCAGAAGGTACGCGGAGGGTAGCCGTCGGACAAGTTTCATTTCATTCACAGATTCCCTCCCCATTGCACCAACATTACGCATACTTAGTAGACTTTAATGGGAAATTGCCAGGCTTTCCATCAACAGCCTCTCCCTCTCATCACACAGTGTGTAGTGCCTATAGGAAGTTACCTTCTACCAGAAGATTGAGCACTTGTAATCCCTGATGATGCAGAAGAAGCGTGTGGAGCAAGGAGCTCCTAACTGCTTCCATACAGAGTTGCCGAACAACCGTATAAAGTCTCCATCTATTTCTTCAATCTATTTCCCCCCCGGTAGAAGGCTGACTGAAGAACTGAGAGAGAGAGAGAGAGAGACTTTCGTTCCTTAATCACGTAAATGCGAGAGCGGGTATTATATGGAGACGACTAGTACTGTAAGGGAAAGAGTAACATTTGTTGCGGTCCAAAACCCAACTCCCGTCTCATTTTACGACTTTCTTCTCTCGCATTCATGCACTCACAGTACAGTGCTGTGTAGCCCGGTTCCACGGGAAGCTGCGGAGTCGGTGGAGTTGCATGTGCGTGCATGTGTTGTACAGTTGGCAAAGCCTATGCTATTCACTCACGTCAGTGTTGAACATGTAAGAGCCTCATCTAACCAGTGGAACCTAGTTGGACTGCTTACATATGCAGCCTCACTCAGAGATTACGGAGTTCCACCGTCGTCATGGTTACCCGATACACCCTCTCGGCAGTTGTCCATTATTTTCTCAGTGTATAAAATGTGTAGCATGAGTACGGCAATGTACATGAGTAGCAGTAGCAGTAGGGAAACCGGGGCTGCTGCTTTAACTAAAGAAACATTATACAGAAGAGGCTTTTGGGCATAACAGCTGTAGTCAAGCCTTCGGCCCGGGTCTCTCACCCACTCTGACTATTATGGTGCACAACTCTCCCTATACCGGCAAAAAGTCCCAATCTCAATGCATAATGCATTTCATTTAGGAAGGAACCACTACTGCTACTACTACTACTACTACTACTCCTAGCACTACTTCTATTACAATCTAGTGCTCGGCCCGTTGCATTAGGACGAGAGCTGCTTTATAGTTGTCAGCTGATACCCCAGTTTGGTCCGCTCGAAACATTTACCACCAGCTCCACATGCTCGCAACGCTCGCAAGTCATGGACATATGAAGACATGTTTTCCAATTTGGACGTAAGGGCTGTACAATGTGACCAATTTGGTCGCATGTGTGACATTAATATACACATGCGTAATCCACTGGTGAGAACATGTCGTACAGGGTCTGCTCCGAGCGCGAACAAATATTCAGGGTGTGTACACTGGATAGTCCACGGCGACGGCGAGGAAGAAACTGATGATAAGATGAGTTCAGTAGGCTGACTCTGTGAGAGAGTTGCTGTATGGCATCACGTCCGCTTGGTGGAGGTGATGAGGATAGGCGTATATGCTATATGGGGGGGGGGGGTTATGAAATGGATTTGGTTTTAAAAACGTGATATTAAATTTTGAAAGGGTCTTACTATTATACAGAGGAGGAAAAAATCTTTTGGGAGCAAGAAGAGTTTTCGTGAAGGATATATTATGTGTATCTGGAAGGAAGGAGAGTGAGCGGAAAACTTTCTCGAAACTTTGTAATAAAGTAGTCGGTGCGGTTTTATTACGCTGGAAGTAAAATACGTTGGTTAAGTAGTGTGTGTGTGTGTGAGAGAGTGTGGGACGACGTCATGGCTTGCAATTGCCACACGCCTCTGGTTGTCGAGTGCAATGTCGTGGAGTTGGTGTGTAAAATGTGTGGAGGGATTGGGGCCATTGCTCATCACACACACGCGCAAACACTAACACACACACACACACACACACACACACAAATAATCACAGAAACACATGCTTACACACATACACACCGACTCACACATACGCACATGGATTCACGCACACAAACACACATACGCACAGATTCGCACACAGGCATACGCACAGATTCGCACACAGGCATACGCACAGATTCGCGCAGCACACAGACACACGCATAGATTCATACGCACTCACAAGCATACAGTCTCTAACACAAACACACACACATTCGTCTTGGACACACTCACAAATGCACGCAACAAATAGAAACAACCTCGCATACACATGCACACACAGTTTGAGACACACAAACCCACGTATAGTCACACACACATTAAACCCATACTATAACACACTCTCAAGTACTCACATTATTACATCCACGCACCTCCTCAAATATTCACATCGACGGAAACACTTGCAACTCATCAAAATCCACAAACATACCCATTACAGGCATCGGCATGGGAAAATGACCAATTTCGCATAAATAACACACGCATCCCATGTTCAAGTAAGCCTATATCTCTTCGCCTAATACAATAGACGCATCGTCTACTAAGCCACAGTCATTCAGAGTCTCACTACATTGCCCGAGCAAAGAACTTCATCATCAGAGGAAGAAGTTCAATTTTCCAATTTTCAGGTAGGTCGTGTTCAGTTTAACAGGCAGTAAAAGCCTCAACTTGTTCCTCTCTGTGTGTGCTGCTGCTACTCCCACACTCAATACTTGCATGCGCAGAGCGTGGGATAAGCTAGAACTCACCATCTCTCTTGGTTCATGTGATGAGGTGATGGTGCCCGTGATGACGAGGATGATGATGATGAACATGGTGATGAGGCGGAGGAGTTCTATTCGGCATGCCGGTCACTGTGCAATGGAACAAACAGGACTCAAACACTATGGAATGGTCAATTTGCCACGCAGCTTTTACCCCTCACTTACCACGCTCCGATAATAACTGAAGATAAGAGAGAATTTTTGGCACTCCGTATACACAGCCTAATGGTTTTGCGCCCTGGTACAGCAAAAGTTTGTAGACACGTCATATTCCCTGCCGCTCTTTCCCTATCAAGATTTTTGTTCATTCACCCTCTCTCCCCATAGATCGTTCCTACCCGTGCTTCATATAAATGTGAGAGTGAGTGAGTCCACGGTATTGCGCTCTTGTTGGCCTTTTAGTAGGAGTCGTGTGGTGGGACTTGAGCTGGAACGGAATAATAATAACAATAATATAATGAACCCAACTTGTTCATCTTCTAATGACCTCAGGTAGGTGTCCTCCTGGAAAGTTCATAGGACTTTGCAGAAAACAGTAAACTCATTAATTGGACTGATAATTCAGGGCTGATAAGACGTCATCTCCCAGAGTACAAATCCTTTGTGTGCGTCACTTTAAATGTACGGGGGCAGCTTACGTTGCATGGGCTTGACTTCAAACTCGCACCTCTCCCTCTGCCTCTCTCTCTCTCTCTCTGTCAGAGGATGCTCTTGTGTAGATGGGAGAAAGGTGCTCACACTGGGCCCTCTCACTCAGTCGGTAATAATGCATTGGGATGGTGAAGCTTTTGGAATTTAAACGAAACTATACTCACGTAGACACAATAACTTGTTATCGGGCAAATGTTTGGGTTAAAAGCCTCCCTCTCGCACCGTCAATCTCTGCAAGTATAGGGAAGGTTCGGCCGGAAAATAAATTTCGTTTCAATATCTTTTCAACAAGAATAATATTTCATGAAATCTAATCCAAAGCGGAGGTCGGCATGATGGCCTCAAGGAAAAGGACCCAGGCTGTTCACAAACTCGGGCTGACCACAGACAGGGGGCTCGGTTTACTTCCCTCACATAAGATACACACACACACACAACCTCAATCCCAGTCTGTCTACTGCCGGCTTAAGAGAAAATGGTGTAGTGCGGTGGTATGTGTAATAAAACCCTGTAGGGGCCCAACCCACATAATCGAACAGGACTTGTTAGACGTCGTCCTCAGCCATAGTGGTGGTTGTATAGTCTTCTTGAGAGAGCCGTGAACGATTCTCCACGGATATTTCCAGCCCGTCCGTAGGCCAACTAAACGAAATACAATGAGCCGGGCTTGATGGTTTTATATGTATATATGAGTAATATCTGAACAAATTACCCGTAAAGTCGCGGCCCTTTTCCTCCACCGTACAGCCCCGTCCGTTCCTCTCGTCCACGTCCAGAAGTTCACCTTTTTCCAACTCATGCATCTTCTATACCCTCACTCACTCACTCAGTTCATAATAAGAAAACGAATTTACAGAAATCGAAACTTCCCCTCATCAATCCTCGCTCCAATAATCTCACACAGTCACTGACTCCTGCACAAAAACTCATACGCACACACACACACACACACACACACACACACACACACACACACACAACCATTCCGCCAGCAAGGTTAGCAGGTTCGTAAAGAACAAGTCGCCTCCCCATTATGGAGCTCATTACGAAAAAATAAAATTTCAAACTAGGCCCTTGCTCACTCCCACAATTTGATTGCATAATTAAAATTAGGCTTCATATAGTACAGCGCGTTGATCCAGATGCCGTGTGCACAGATTTTATGACTGACAACGGGGATTACCTACAGAGAGTCTACGGTCGTGGCTCACTCAATCAATCAAAATTTTCCTCTGTACGGATTGTCCTCTACGTGATGGAGTCACTCACTCCCCAGCAAGTAGTACATATGTTCGTATACGGCCTTTTTATGCCCACGTACTTATTCGTCGACCGTCTCCGGATTGGGAACCTCTAGGTTGAGCAGTCATTATTGTACACAGTCGTAGTACCCATACACATTAAACACACATATCCAGCCTGCCCAGCCGTTCCGAGTTACATGCGAGTCGTAAATGTCGGAACTTTAACCCTTTTCAGCATTATTTCTTGGGAGTTGGATAAATGACAAGGTCGTATGTTCCCTTGTTCATGGTGGTGGTAAGGAGCATTCCTGGGCTCCTCCAACCATACCTTTCCATTCCATCCTAGCCGGGTAACCTAAAAGCTAAACTTATGACCCTTTTAATTTACATAGTTATATTCCCGACGCGCCATACATACATTTATGCGGGACCATATGCACATATGTGTCATCACGCTTTAATCTGGCTTCCCTCTCTCTCTCTCTCTCTCTCTCAGATCCTCTCCTCCTGCTCCCTGTAGTGCATATCCCATATCCACTATTTTATGCGACGGACGCCACTAATTCAAAGTCTAGTGAGGAGCTCTGTGTGAGCTCTTAGTACTAGTAGTACTGGGACGGAGAGGAAAATATGACTAAATTATCGGGGTGGCAGCGGCTAGACACGACGCGGTATGAGGAGTCGTAACAGTCGTCCTCTCACTCACTTAATAACAGGAACCTTTCAGACGTTCCGAAAATACGAAAACTAATATTGACGAGTTGGGAATGGTGCTATATATATGTACACGTATTACATCTACTTTTCCCAAACTTACAGGAGTGACTATCAAGGGTAAAACTTTTCCTTAGCCTACCACTACGAACTACCACCACCGCGGACTACTACATCCTTTTGGTTCAAAGTTTAGCTTCCCTGCTTCCGATTCCACCCATCTTCTTCTTCGGCAATGGTCCACGTTCGACCGCCGCTATCGCAACTTTCCAAGCCTGAATGTGAAGAGATTCAGGGGAGCGGACGACAGGCTTCATCTTAATTTCCATCAAGCTGTCGGCCGCCTTTCCTCCTCCTCCTCCACAAGGTCTGCTGTTACCCCGACAGCTAGAGAGAGAGAGAGAGAGAGGGAGTGAGTGAGGTGGTAGCGGAAATCGATACAAAGTTTTAAGTCATTCCCATAACTCGGCACTGTTAATTTATTCACCGCCTCGTCATCCTCAGCCCCAGCGCTAATACCTAGGGAAACTAGACAGACTAGCAGCGTCGACTACAATAATGGTTACAAGCTTTACCGCTCTACAACTATGACGTCACAACTTGATCGCAATCATAATTCCACTAATACTGCAGCCGCATACTTGAAATTAAATGGTCAAACACACATGCTTATCCTAATCACAATAACAAGTCAGGCTCACTGGGCTCAACATATAATCGGCCCTGCCAGGATGGCTGCATTACATAAAGGGACCTTGGGTGCTGTGGCAGTGGCAGTGGGAAGCTCCTAAAGAGAAGAGCCACGCTGCTCCAACTTGTACAAGCTTACAAAATACTCCGTTTCTTTCTTCCTTTGTCTACATACAGTTCACAACCTGGGCACACTACCATGCAATACAAACTTATTCAAATCCTTCGGCCCCCCCTGTGGGATTCTCCGAGTCCCAAGCTTCAAAATTCCCCGAAAAATTACAACAACAACAACAACAACAAAAAAACAAGCCAGCTCCACCGTTAATACGACAGGGAATCGGATAGGGAAATAACAATAAAAAACTTAATTAAATACAGCGCACCACCACCACTCCATCCATACTCGTATCATTATTGCACAAGGACGCATTCTATACAGACTCCGAGGGACTCCGATTTCCACTCACTCCTACCCTCCTCACTTAAAGTTGTATAGATACAAAACTCGTCCCATCACACGAGAGTACGCTAGTTAGTTAGTGCATGGTAACACTAACTTTGACACGCATATACGAAACTGGCTTGAGTTACTGATTTAGTTATAATTACATTTTGCAGAGTAGTGACGGAAATCCTTCACCCGCCCCGACTACCACCATGACTCCTTATTACACAGTCCGCAGTCTTACATTATTGCAAAAGAAGAGCATCATTCTCTCTCGAGGTCACCCTCGGCATGTAATCACGGCTCCAAAAGCCTGTCCGTCTCCACTAACACAGTCTGTCATGAAATGAAACTCTCGTAATAACAAGGAGCGGAGATGCGTCGTGGCTCCTCTTCCTTCGGCTCACTCCTCTCCTCCTGGCTTCATGGCTTCTTCTCCTTCTCCCAGCATATCCACCTAATGGACTCAGCTTGTAGTCCACATATGCAGCTGCTGCAGGGATCTCACACTCGGGGAACTGACCTCATACGGTGGCGGGAGTACGGAATGAACACACTTCCTCCCAGTCATTTATTACAACAAACCTACTTCACCCCCGCAGCACACTGCCTACAATGCACTGCACTCACGGAACGGAACGGAACGATGGACGAAAATTTCCTGTCCCAATCCACTGCTACTACTACTACTACTATAGCGCACTTAAAATCTAGGTCAACAGCAGCAGCAGCGTATTACAACTAACCTAACTTATCTATTACATAAAAACACAATCCGTACAAAAGGGAACACAGAGGATACATTAGAAGAGTCAATCTTGAAAGTTAACAACTTCCAAGCTAATAATAATAGTAATTCCGCTCCACGAGTTTCCCCTTATAATTTTGATCGAAGTTGAACTAGACTCTCCGTCGTAGTCGTCGTCGTCGTCTTCGTCATCGTTGACCTTCCCTCCGTCTCGCAATTGTCCAAGCTTGAGTGTCTTTCCGTGTTCCAGCTGAGTCCACGGAGGCGTAACAACTTTTCTGTGAAAAAAAAGAAGAGGAGAATATATACAAGTGCGTCCCAATCTCCCAATTTCCAATCTAAAAAATCGGTACAACTCCACTTTTTTTTCATCTCTCTATCAAACTCTCTCACAGGCTCGCTCAAAGTCGCCCACGCACACACACACACACACACACACACAGTTACATAAATACAAACATAGACATACATACATGACATTCACGTGCATACACGCACACATCACACACACACACACACAGAGTAACCCATGCATTCGTAGCCAGTAGACCTCACGACGACCGTCATACTCTCAGCACACTGATCCTCCTTCCCATACAGATCTCAAACATATATACGTGCGGTCACCACTTGCTTTCTCTCCTCGTTTCCCTTTTCCCCTTTTATGCACATGCGGATGGATGGAGGGAACAGGAGGGAGGGCGAGAATCCCGTTTAACCCTGCAATACAGTCTTCCTCATCTTTCACACAGCCGAGTCCCCCTCTCTCTCACACACACTGTCGCTCCACTCTTGAAAGCTTCCCCCGTGAATAAAGCCCTACAACCTCCACGTTTCGCATGCTATTTTATGTACGCTATTACTCTGTACTACTCGACGAGGAGGAGAAACGCGAACACAGTGCATCACTTACTCACAGAACTACATAGGAGGAAGAAGACTGAAGCTGCCGCTCCTGGCAAACTTCATACATGTAAAAGCAGACCCTGAAGTTTTACAACCTCGACACATTAATCGTCAGCAGCAGTGGCTGCACTTCAACCCACCAAAGTCGCCGTCGTCGTCGTTGGCAATTGCATTTAGAGGAAGAGAGGAAGGAGAAAGAGACGTGGGGGCGGTGCACATAAATCGTTAGGATGGTTTTGAACGAAAGCCCCTACCCACCCCCCGTTGATTGGGCCACCCCCCCCCGAGCCCTTAACGCTAACTTAAGACTCGAAATAAATTGGCGCGAGGACTCAATTTATGTTTTATCACACACACACACACAAACACACATTGGAAATATACATGCCCTCGGTTATGTGTTCCATTCCATTCGCCTCCCCCAACCCCACCAACGATGACGATATGTGTGTGCAGCCCCGTACAGGGACGGAGGAGTGAACCGGCTGTGAATTTACTTCCCATATAATATAGCATCAATTTGCCGGCATCCTATCCTATGTATCCCAGTATGCAACCAAGTGCAGTTCCACTTTAAATAACAACCCGTGCACACGCATTACTGTAGGAGCATCAACAGCAGCAGCCCGACCATCACCGTCATCCTCACAATCGTCAGGGAATTTCTAATCGACGAACTGCGTCGAACAACGAACCACCCATCCCACGAACCACCATCTGACAAAACCCACGAACCAACGGACCACCATCTCTACGAACCACTCTACTCAAGAATAATCGAACCATTCAAATCAGGAACCACTGAACCAGTCAAATCACGAACCAACGCACCACTTAAATCACGAATCAGAAAAATCAGTAACAAATAAACCACTCAAATCAATAGTATGTAGGTTTCATATTTGAGTGAGTCGTTGGTTCGTGATTTGGGTGGTTCGTTGGTTCGTGGGGAGGGTAGCTCGTTGGTTCGAGCGGAGGGTAGTTCGCTAGTTCGTGGGGAGGGTGACTCGTTGGTTCGCCCGTTCGTGGGTTTGTCGGATGGTGGTACGTTGGTTCGTCACGGTCCGCCGATTAGAAATTCCCCAACCATCATCTTCTTCAGCACGGAGGAGAATCTGAAGTGAGGAGCGAGTGGCTGGGCTGCTTGGAACCGTGTTGGAGGAGAATAAGAAGTGCAGGAAAACTTTCATGTTCAAACAAACTAAACCTTTGTAAACTCCTTGCCATTGTTTTCCAAATGAATACGCACTCGTCAGTCATGCTCTCAGGCAAATCCTATATTTCAATTCCAGACCCCAAACCACTCACTCTCTCGAACCATCCACCACATCCGCTCCCCGGAAATACAATAACCGGACTGGCGAAAAAAATCTCACTCCCAAAGATTTAACCACGTAGAGGTGGATGCTGTGCATGTGTGTGTGTGTGTGTGTAATAATGGATGAGCACCGGTTGTGCTTCTATAGTTAACAAACGAGAATACTTTGTAGGTTCAATTCAAAATGGTCAAGTCAAATTTGAAGTGAAGGGTTGGTGGATTCATTCAATTCAAGGACGGGATTTTAAACCGAGGGAAGCCAACATGGTGATGATGATGGGCACTCTGCAGGCCAAATCTGCGAGCTCAACGGTCGTTCAACCGCCCACAAAAAATCATCGTGATCACCACCATCATATACACATGGGCAATCACTTCTATACACACTAAACACACTAACTTTCCACAGCCGGCCGCAGCCACATAGAATCCCAGCACCAACCTCCACTATTACTGCTGCACTGCGGTTACTAGGTAAGGCGGCCATGGAAGCTCCACATGTTATTACCTCAACTCTCATCCAAACATATATTGGCGAAATAAACGGGAGGTGTTTACACAATTTTTCATCCCAACACCCATCACAAACCCTTCTCAATTATCGGCCCACGGAGTGCCACACCAAGTCCATTACACCTCTTACATTTCCCACACACACACACACACACACACACACACACACACACACACACACACATCCAACCACCGGCAAACACAGACAAGATCAGTTTCCAAAGTCACCAACTTTTAACAGGCTGCAGCAGTCCTTACTGCCATGCCCTCAACTCTATATACTTGCCATTATTATTAAACCGGTAATAAAGAGAAGAGTCAATAATACTGCCGCACTAGCGGCACATTCTACATGCTACAAAGTCCCCCGAATGTAAAAATAGAACGCTCTGACTCATCCGCAGAGCCAGACTATTATTCACAAAGGGCCTATGCACAACGCACTTCGCCGCCAATGTCAACACTCACAGTTCCCCAATCTTCATGTTTACTTTTAACAATTCAACTCCTCATCCTCCTCACATATTCGTTCATATACTAGCGGGCATTTCCTTCAAAAGCCCCTGACCTTGCAAATCTGCGGGAAGGCTTCAGAAGAGAGAGAGAGAGAGAGAAGAAAACGTCATCTGCCCAGGAAAAGCCTCAGAATACCGACGGACCCGAATGACTGTGAGAGTTCGCCACTACTCCAAAATCCTCTCACGCGCCTCACAGCTCGCGTGTGCCTCACTCTCCTCTGAACTCGCCTAGATCTTCCATCCAATCCACACTGTGTGAGATGTTCATGGGAGAGAAATACTAATAAATCCAGAATGTCACATACATTGACTCCCATACTCAGTAGGTACTGTGTCCCACAGCTCAAGATCACATGCTGAAAGCCTCTAACATATTGCACACACGCAACAGTAACCCATTCCATGAATCACTTGAGCTCCATCATCCGTACACACATACACCCAACATGTATTAAAACATATATAACCCATATACATGGACACATATTCAACATACATATACCCGCCCTCGGACTCAAAGTAATAACTACAGTCCGCACACACGTTCACCAGCAAAAAGATAATGGACTCAACTCAACAGCATTAGCGAAAGGATTCATACTGAAAATTATGGCTACATAAGAAGGTAGTACAGGACTTCACATTAATTCCGTCCACACTGACATGAACAACGACCGTTCTCCTCACTGTCTTCACATGGGGAGAAGTCACATTAATGATGAAGAGATATACACATTCACACACAGTGAACATGCGTCCCAGTCCGCACACAAAACATTATACAAGAAAGCTCTCTCTCTCTCTCTCTCTCTCCCTCAGCCAGGGAAGGCCAACTCCAGTTTTACACAAATGAGCCCATCCACCCATATCCGTACAGACTTTTCAAAGACGTTCGCAATAACGCGACACGGGGTCCATGCATGCTCTCAGCTTGTCCTCAGTCAGATGACTTTCCTCACTCCCACCACCAAGTACACAGGAGGGCGGGGGGCATAATAATCATTGTCCGAAAAGTCTGTGGAAAGACATCGGATTTACTGGTGGCTGATGCATGTGACTTGGCCGCTTGCAAACTTACTCCATAATTCCCTAAATGATCCCAATTGAAAACGGCTTGTTCAAATCCTTCTAAATTTTCCCTCCAAGTTCTTTACCGCATTCGCCAGCAGGCTCTGCGAAAAGCAGCTAATGAAAACTCGACGAAGAAATAACTGAGACAACTCAAATCACTGGACCGAATTTCATCTTTACCCAGGCCATCCATGCAACGTGAACGTGAGCATATAGAAGCATCTTTGATGACAAAACAGTGGCAGCCTCATAAATGTAATCATCGTCATCCTCATCCCACCATCAGCCCCAACTTCATCATCCCACCACCCTGTCACACTTTTCCTTCCTCCTCCTCCTCCTCCTCGAAAAGTCTTCAATTTCGAAGCCATAAAATTCTCAACTAGAATACAAGCTATAATGACAAGAGGAGAACTTTCAACTGCCTCATATGAGACCACATCCTCTGACTTTAAACTTCCCCCCCAACAACACAATGGGGAAACCACCCCATCCCCACCCTCTCATTGTTTACCAAAGCTCTTCCATAATCACATGCAGAGTCTCCAACAAAAGTGAACTTGATCATGATGAGGATGATGATGAGTATGGAAGAATATAAGCATGCAATTGAAGGGATATCCAGCTGGTTGGAGCACACTGCATTAGTTACTGTAGGCCAAACCAGCTCCCAGTCCCACTTGGAGAGGGGCATTAGCGCATTAACAATTTTCCACCAGATTTATTTATCCTCCTGAACTTGGACATGGAAGCGTACAGGGCATTATTAAGGCGAATGCATGAAGAAGGACTGCGAGTGCCGAGGAAAAAATACGATTCATATAACCATGGGCTAATAACCACAAAGGCAAATATTAACCGCCCGGCTAAGCCCCTCATCCCAAAATCACTGCACATAACCCTCTGCTCCCATGTCCATAGGGGCATTGCAGTAAGTTGAGCTGTCCGTCCAAGCTTTACCCAAAATTACACGGTCCCCCTCCTCTTATACGCTACCCACCCCTCCTGAGAGCATGGATTTAAATGAGGTAAACCACTTCCAAAATATGAGATCTTCCCAAAACCAAAACTACCGATATATAATCACTCTTCCCCAAACTCACCTCCCGGCCGATCCTGTCTCTCAACTTAACTCTGACCAAGACAGAGGGAGGACGAGGAGCGAAGCTCATCCATGGAGAGCCTCTCTCCCTCGTTCTCTCCCCATCATTCTACGAGCTAAAGTTCACTGGCTCTGGCCGAGTCTGAGTGGGTCTGAGAATGGGAAATAGTTTTGGAACAGGAGCGTGTGAGTGCGGGAATGACGATGCTGTACTTCTAGCACACACACACACACACATACTTACAACAACAGTGGGAGAGCTCAGAAATTAAAGTAGACTGGAGGCAGGGGTAGGAACAGCGAGGAGCTGAGCTAACGCAGTGAAGAAAAGGGCATAGAGCGACTGCGACTCTCAGAGAGATAAGTCTGAAGGAAAACCATAAGACATTCATTCAGTATGACAAGGCTTTTATAACTCATCTTCTTCAAAACAGTTTTCTACTTTTCGTCTTTAGCATTTCAATCTTGTCTCACTGAATCATCTCTACCCTTTTACTCCCTCATAGTTCCTACACGTTAGACACAGAGCAAGGCCCGCAGACACACGAGCACACACAGTACACGCAAACACACACACACATACACACACCCAGACTCTGATATACCAAGTCCCTCTTGTTAGCCTAGCCAGCCTGGACAGATCCGAGGATGGCAGGCAGACAAAGAAACATTCCTGACAATTACAAACACGCAACCAATCGGCGGGCACGACCAAAACCGCTGGAATCCATCCTCTACTTATTTAACATTGGGAAAAAAATCAAGAGTCTTGATAATCAAGCTGAACCACAATAAACGGCAACAACAACAGCATCCCAGGATCCCCCGCTCACTCACTATCACTAACACTACGGAATCGTTCATTTCGACTCATGCCCACGCCCGCCCGTCCCAATCATTTCCACACACGGTGTTGGTCTTTAAAGAGTTTAAATTGTTCCTAGGGTCATTTTATGGAGAGCTGCTGCTGCAGCTACACGAAAACAATAATAAATTGCTTTATATTATTCATCATCTTTTAACCGTGCCAACGCAGCCATTAGGGCTCAAAGCTGAATGAAATTACTCAGCTCCTAAAAATAGTCTGGCCGTGTCGTAAAGTCCTTTCCAAACACGGTGGATGAGATTGGGACATTTATCAAAAATCCGGTAGCACTTTCACACAGACACATAGAAAATGACCACACGGATCCCCTCATCTCCTTACTACTGCATTAAGCACTACACTACCACTACTACCAGATTGGATCCAATCAAATAAGGAGTGTGTGATGCGAGACTATCCGTAATGTGTGCATGTGTACAGCACACAGGCACACACACACACACACACACGCGGCCCCGTCCAACAATAATGAGGACTTTAAAAAGCTGCTCTAACAAGGGAGTGGGCCCACTGGAGTTGTCGAGAAGGGACTACATAGGAAAAAACAAGCTGCACACAAAGGGGTCTGCTTTTTTTCCCGAGTCAAAATGTTAATTGCAGGGTGTTGGAGGTATGGGGTCATCACCTTTCTCAGACTTTACAAAATCTCTCTCGCTCCACTCCCGACGACGACGATCGAGTGCTGCAACAACAGTATCAGAGCATCAGCATCATCCGATTTCACCTCCAGCAAAGTATAGAGCCACCAAAGGGGCCATATTAGTGAACTTATAAGATCTCAAAAATCCCCGTTTCCATCCCAACCTACATCCTTATCCCATCCTTGTACATTATACAACCTCCTTTCACATCCAAAGCCCTTCAATTTCGGATCAATTTCTTCCCATTTTTCCTCCCCCTTGCCCCACCACCACCACACCGTCTTCGGACCCAACTTATGGAGTCTGAAGTGCCGCCGCCATTTTATCTATTGAATAATCTCATATTCTATATGATGATCCATTCAGGGAACACACAGCCTCAATTTCCAATCTACACGGCGGAAAGGAACGAAGTGAGACACAGAGAGAGAGAGAGAGAGAGACGAGCTTTTTGGTCATGTTAATTTTGGGATCTCCGGCTAGGGAACATCTCCGGGGCATTTCCCTTCTTATACAGTTCAGTTCAACTCATTCACGAGTTGTTCCATGCATTCAGGCTCACCATCCCTACTCTGATAAAACACCGCTGCTCCGCCACAGCCGCGCGGATCTCTTCCACCACTACTGGCCCTGAACCCTGGTGATTCTCTCCTATAGCCCAGGCCGTAAATATTTAAAAACATTTACAAATTTAGTCCACGCCGAGACTTCCAGTCGTCCGCCTGCTGCAAAGTCTTACTCAAATAGGGATAGAAAGAACTGACTGACTGACTGAGAGCAGCCCGACTTACTGATGCATCCATCCATACATTCACTGCAAAGAGGGGGATCAGGATTTTGCACTGCAGTCAGTCCCCCTCCACACCGTACCGTACCGTATCCTCCAGGTTCCACGACGGCTCGTTCCAAAAACTAAACATTTTACAGGCGGACCGAAGGGTAATCCACTCTGATTTTTTACTTGGGCAAAGCTCACTCACACATAGGACTACTATGTCACCCCACGTGAGTCCCGAGCCAGTAGTTTGATGCTAAAAGTAATACACTTGCATCTGCGTGTATCCGTGTGAGTGCATACATTATAGCAGGGTAAACCCCGGCTACATGTTCCATCCGTCCCAACCATTGTCCTCCCGAATTCCCCGCCCGGCTTCCCCCTCACTTTCCAACTGTACTCCGTCCCTTAGCCCATTACATTATTACTTTTTTGCATTCCGATCATTGACCAAGCAGCATAATAGTACAAGCAGCTCACACACACAAACTCTACTGTAATTCCCCACGTCGCCCCATGGAAACCTTTCCCGAACTTCCCAAACAGCAGACTTTATGATTATTATTATTATAATAATCCTCCCTCTGCCCGGATCCCGAATCCCGAGGGGCGGAATTGTTACGAACGAGAAAAGGATACTAGAGAGTGAGACAGTTGAGGGGTGTCCAAACTGTTATGGTTTTATACAGCCTGGATGAAAATATTGGTCGTGGTGGTGTGGGGGGGGGCTTAGACTCCAGTTACTTATTTCTCTTGTCCTTATTTTGTTCTTGTTGTTGCGGTCTAAAAAATGTACAAAAAATTACACTGAGTCAGTCAGCCCAGCCAACCATCACGTTATTGATGGGGAGAGCAGCGGAGGATGAGCCTCCCTTTTCAAAAGCACCCACACGGCCCCCCTCTCCGCGTCCATCTTTTGTCCTTCCTGCAACAACAACAACAACAAGAACGTGTGCAGCTTCTGCTGCTGTTGCGTGAGCCCAATCATCATGACTACACCAGATCCTCCTATACATAATAAACTCCTGCTCAATCAATTCCATTCTAAAACAAAAACTACTTTGTATATATATCTATATACACATTTTAATCCCCGATCCTCTTTATATTGTCCTCAAGGAGGGGGCTTTGGAACAATGAGAGCTTCAAGCTCCAATAATGCAATCCATGCGGCGGCAATACCAACTCTGCTACACTTTTATACTCGGTCTGTCTGTGCGTATACTAGCTGTAACTATAGGAATTATATCCCCTTACGAACCGACCGTCTCCACATTCAGACTTTGTGAATACTATGAAAATCAAGCAAGTCTAAAAGTATTAACTTCTAGAACCCAGCACACTCAACTTCAAGCAACATACACGTGACGTGTTCCAAGGTAATGATACCACAGACGGAGTCGATATATATCCTTCCCACCGGCCGCACCGGGAACCTCTGTTGACGAACACTCCCTCAATCGTATACACGAACATAGACATGAAATTCTTTGACCAAACTATACCACAATATACATTCAATACATGGTTCAACCTTAGGGAAACTTTAAAAAAAAAGAAGATAAGATCCTAGGCTAAGATTCCTAGCGTTACATTTTCCCCCATTATTATCACTATTACTACTACTACTCTACTACATAGAAGTTGAGACAGTCCAGGCTGGCGGAAGGGAAGGTCCCTTCCATACTGACTCTAAAAGGACATATATAAATATATACATATGTATATACAATAAGAGGCAGCAGGAAGGGCCCGACGTTTGGAAAGACAGTAGATGAGTTCCCCATTTAAAACATCCATAGAGACTGACTACAACAACATTATACATCCTCAACATCACGGGGGTCCTCCTGCTCCTGCTCTTCCTGCCCCCATTCCAGCAGCTAGGTTTGCACAAGGCTACGCATTCAACACAGTTGAGTGAGTAGAATCAAGTCCTTCCCGCCGGCCCAACTGCAGTATATTCCTCCTGCTGCTGCTGGATAGCAAGTGATACCGGAATCTTCCTCTTCTTCTTCTCCATCTTCCTAACTGACTGACTAGTGAGATGCAATTCTCACGCTATATGGGCCCGTCCGTACAACTTTATAAGGACGTCAAAACTATTAGAAAGGGAAGCAGACGGGGGTAAAACAAGAATAACAACTATGACACCGGGGAAGAGATCCTGTAGACATGTGCTCATCATGTTCTGACGACGCGTCGGTTCGGGCAAAGGTATCCTCCGGGGGTAACGTTCCCAACTGCGGCGTCTCCATAATCCCCCAAAATACTCCCAACTCCCCACTCCATGCACAATATTTTCTACACTGAGAGATAGGAGACACCGGCTGACGTCCTCCGACTCACACAGAAGACGCGGGGGAAATAATCAGGGGGACGGTAGCAGAATTACGCCTTACAATTCCTATACGATAATAATATACCGGAGCGTTCTTCCGCCACGCTCACACACCCACATCATAAAGCCAGTGAAATCATACAGCAATTTTTTTTCACACACACACACACACTCGCAATAAACCTTCACAGGCCCAGACGATAATGAGGTCCCCAACATGTATTCCCATCCCACCCCGTCAGCCTACATTACCATCTTCAAAGCAGCTGCAGTGCAGTACCAGTGCAGTGTGTCACATGCATTTCTCATGATCCCACCAGGGCAAAATATAGGGATCCACGGGAATGCCCCCAAACTTTATAAATGCGCCAAATTTTCAACAACCATCATGACGTCAACGTTCACTCGTTCAGTCGTGCATCGCGACCGCCACAATTCTCCTTAACCTCCTCAATGATTCATGCTCCAACCGAGATGTCCTTGACTATCTTTAATGCCTGCCTCAACGACCGTCATATTACACGGCGGCTCCTCCGACTGTAAGAAACGGTGAGCAAGAGTGAATGTGTATGTGCGTGTGTGTGTGTGTGCAAAAGTGTTTTCAGCGGTGAAAGTATGTTATCGAGGCTGCACTGGCGCAACGCTCCTGCCCGTGGGAGGTCGACGAATTCACTGTAATAGTCATATGAAAAGAGCCTTCGCTCAGTCAGACACATTGGCATGAACACATGAGGCACGTGAGGCATTATTATTAAACATGGGCCACCCTTCTTTCCACACATGCTGCTGGTTATCTCTCTTCGTCAGTCAGAACGCCAGTAAGTCGATTCCGCTTCTGCTGCCGTCGCCGCCACCGCCACCGCCCTGCAGAATCTAAAGGAAATGACTTTTGACCCTATAAAATGAGCTTGAGTCACAGCATACAAAGTAACATTACAGACAGGGACATTAAACATTGGACATGTTGGACCCCACCGCACCGCACCGGTCATAGTCACGCTACAAAAATACCAAAAAAGTGTACGTACGCACGTATGCACCAGAGTTGTCACATATATACATCCAGTACCAAACATACCATTCACCCCCATACTACACAGCCACACCACACATGTACTACAAACTCCCACTATAATCCCACTTCCAAAGAGCATTAATTAGAAGACTCACCGAGACGGCTGAGCGTAGTCGACAGTTCCTGGTTATCTCGCACCACGATCCCAAAAGACCCATCTTCCCTGACAATCCATATAGAAAAACATGTAGAATTAGACCTTTGAAATTATCTCATTTTATTCCTCCTCTATCCTGCACTCTCTCTCTCTCTCTCTCTCTTTCTGTCTCATTTTCCTCCATTTCTTCACAGAACACAGAGAGATCTCCTTTAGACTACCCCAGACAGCAATAACTGTAACCGGGACCCGGCTTGAAGCTATGTACCTCTCCGTCTCGCTCTGTCTCTCTCTCTCTCTTTATCCCTACCTTGCCCCATGCCGCACAAATGCCATGTTCTGTACAATGTACACAAGAAGACTACTATGGGGAAACTACAGAAAAATCCACGAGACCTTGTCCTTATCAAGGGATCCCGAGTGTAGTCAACCATAGCTCTCACACATGCCTTGGGATGGACACTAATAAAAGGCAAGACGGTACATGGTCCAGCATTATTCTGTTGTACAAGATTCTTACCACAACTGTGAGCCCGGCATGTTACGCGCATCTTCTTCATATCCGTTTTCCTATTGGATTTTTTGCAGTACCTACGACGCCATTAGTTATACTGCTACTACCCAGCCTCAAGTCATTATTATATTATGCCATCAACAAAGTCAGTCAGTCACAGTCTCACACAGCATCCGCCGACTCGAAAAAAAATTTTTACGTCCGCAGCAGTGGTGGTTTTGCTCGTATGCGCAGAGCAGAGCAGACAGGAAATGTGGAGCTCCTACGTTGTAGTATAGTAGTAGTAGTAGTAGTAGTAGAAAAATCCATCAACCGGTCGTATTAAAATTTCAAAATAAAACGAGTCAAATTAAAAGCGTGCAGTCTGAGGGCCCTAAGTATGATTAATGACTTCATTACAATTCTCACTAAAGTTGCCACATTTGTAACGCCTGGCAAATCCCAAGGCTCGCTCCCTACAAGATCCCTGTGAATATAGCAGTTACCTATTATATACCCGTCCGACGGCTTACACGACGTCCGCCCGTCCCCACCAGCAGTAGTCGTACCTACCATAATGCCAACTTGTAATAGTGGTAGTGGTAGTAGCAGTAATATTATAAGTGCGACGTACAAAGCCTGGTATTATTATTGCTCCCCCAGTTCACCTTCTCCAACTACAGAGAGAAAGAGAGAGAGAGAGAGCCAACTGTTTAAACTCGTATTAAAATTTCTCCCTCAACTCCTGTGCGGAGACCCTACATTATGATCCCTCAACTCACAGTCAGAGAAGAATAGCCCGTACGTGGAACGGGAAGAAAAGTACGTAGAGAGGCACACATATAAACGGTACGGACCAACGCTCAAGCATGCATACACGCACAACAGGAGAAACTAGATAGACACGCATAAGATGAAACCATTCACACGTACACACTTTTAGTGCGAATATATCTATATAATAAAATCCATGGCCGACTCTCCGTTCTCCGGGATAAACTTTTGAACCACTCGGCGGATCATCATGTATGGCGCATCATTCAAAAGCCAAAGAACCGAGGAT